>BDUI01019108.1:10884-23720 GCA_002335545.1 Apodemus speciosus
AAAAAAAATCAATTATATTCACATTGATGTACATAGAACTAGGCAAGTACCCAAGTGCAAACTACCTAAAACGCCATTAAAATATCTGTGCAGTGTGTAGTCTATAGTTATAATTACATCAGTGAGAAAGCTGCTTTCTTTGCCATTAATCTACACCATCTTCCCAGTGTTAAACACCTCCATCACCTCTTAGGTACTGATAAGCAAGTGCTCTACCATTTACCTACAATGGCAGCCACCTTCCCCAGCTTTTGGCTCTTCTGGTACTGAATCACAGAGAATCTCACAATGTAGTATGTAGCCATGCTGCCCTCCAGCTTGTCTAATTTTTGCCCCTCTCAAGATTGACTTCAGGCTTGTACTGTCATGCCCAGCTTGATTCAAAGTATGTCTTGAACCAAGAYAATCTCCACTAACTTTTTTCTAGCCAACATGTTTCAAACCAATGCTGTATTTGTTCAGTTTGCTTACCACTGGGTGTAATTAATTCTTTCCTTCAGGTCTGATCCCATCAATATTTGGGGTATTTAATAACTTAAAGATCATYTCCCCMTTTTGTACGAATTCCCTTAGAGAACTTACATGCACAGGTGTAACTAGTGAGATCACTTCAGATAGCAATCTTTCTCTCCCCTCCAACTTGGGCARTGCATGTATCATGTTCTACTGTTATTTRACCCCTTTTTTTTAGCCATGAGTTGCTAAGTCTATACAAGATTTTTGAAAGGCACAGATTAAAACATTAGGATCAACACTGATCTGAATTCAAAGTTTGAACTGCTCCCCAAGTTAGGAATTTATAATCCTAATAATGTATATAGGGCAGATACTCATACCATTGGTTTATAGCAGTTTACTAAGCCAAGATCTTTGTAATTTCAGAGGCAACCTGTTTGCAGAAACTAGCCTGTAGTAATTCCTAGAGTCTAATATAGTATTTAAAAATGTGATTTAAAACAAAGTACCATATCAAGTGATAATACAGGAAAATCTGAACTTACCAGAAGCAGGCTAAAAATACTAATACACTAAAATTCTAATTTTAGTTCTACAGTTTGACTCCTGATTCCTCACTTCACATAGTGAGGTTCCTTTAGAAGATTTAAGTGTTCTGTGCAAACCCAATAAAATTACAATTAGGGGATCTAATTTTATCACATAGCTAGTTAAGTTAGCAGCATTGTGTAGTAGTGAAATCAATGACTGGCTTGCATGATGGCTTCTAAAAGCATCTGTTCCCAAGTTTCATGTAACGTATATGTATATTATCAGGTGAGGACAGCCATTCACATTTCATAAACATGATCAAACTGAGCATTAACTTCTCCCAGCCAGTACCTTTGCCCCTCATGTTAAAAGCAGTCTTGGGGGGAGGGGAAGGGAAGAATTCAACTTTATATTATAAAATCAATCATCAGTACACATTTAAGTTTTTAAAACCTAAATGTTCCAAAGTACAGAGTAAAGAATAAGCTGTCCAGAAAGCACACACTTAAAATTTCTCCTCTTGGGAGTCGTAGTATAAAGGGATTTAGACCTTGATGGCGAGAATCCCAAACAAGAGTAAAATGAATTCTTTTTATTGCAAACAAACGTCTAAATTAATTTCTCCACCCACTTTCTTTAGAAAGAAAAAGAAATCAGCAGGCTAAGGAGATACCCATTCAAGAACTGACATGATTAAAAATTAAGATATAAATGGGTGACTCACAATTTCATTAGCTTACAAAGGTGGTGGAGTTAACTACTACAAGCACACTAGTAATACAGTATTTTGTGGGAGAAGGGCATACAGACATAGCTAACTTCATATAGATCCCATTAGACAACTGGATTTACAACAAGTTTTTTTAATAAGAAATGGGCAAAGCCAGCTTTCTTTTCAGAATCAAAATGCAGAACAAATGGAAAAATTTGTGGTATTTAACCTTCACAAGTTTGAGCCTCCACATATAATGCAACCAAGTATACATTTTTAAACAGCCCTTCTACATACACTCCATCTTCTCAATCTTGGTTCCAAATTTTATCTTCATTCCCAATTACACCAATTCCATTGTTTAAAAAAAAAAACAGAAAAATAACATAGTCTTCCCGTTTTTTTGTTTTTTGTTGTTTTTTTTTTGTCAGATTACCCCTCCTCTATTACCCGGCAGTCTAGAGAGGATGGAGTGTATTATGAGCAGTACAGAATCTTAATCCAATTCATGAGGACCCTTTAGTCCTTCCATGAATCTGGTTGCTAACATTGCTATTTTATTGTGACAATGACTCCCGACTGTTATTCTCTGTGAGAAATGGGGGAGTAAATGCTTAATAAAAGACACCAGGTACAAAGCAACATTTTACTTTTGTTGTGATAAAAAAAAAGTCACATTTTACAGATAAAATGTAGAACCCTGAAATACTGACACATTCTCTTATCGTGCACAATGCTGAGGTTCTCTTACGATTCACTTTAAAACTGCAATTAAAAATGTACAAAAAAGAAAAGAAAAAAAAAATCAACCCACAAAGCTTCTAAAAAAGGAACCCGCAGGCACTTCCTCTTGTGGAATGTTTAAAAAGTTAGCCTACTAAAGAAAACAGTCGACTTCTTGTGAAGGTTTTGGAGAAATATGTATCAGTTCGTTTTATTTGGGTATTCAATAATATCCTTGGTGATAATGCTGACTCCATGGCTTCTGACCCCAGAATTGCTGTAAGAGAAAATTTTGTTTTTAAAGAAAAAAACATCAATAAGCCACTCAAATTGTTTTTAGGAAATGACAATGATCTAATTCAGAGTAAATGCTGGAAACAAATTTATCACACTTAATTGCTACATCATATCAGAGACTTAATTTTAATTTACCAATTACCCATATTATTTACCAATACACATTACCAAAGGAAACACAAGACTTAGGGTTAGTTTATGTAATTAAAACTATTAAAAATGAGCATGTAGTAAAACAACCTTATGTATTAAATATTACTTTATCTAAAAACTGTTAAGACCCAGCCTTTCCATGGTTACAGTAACAAMACAGTAACAATTTATAGACACCATGTCCTATTAATGTATATAACTCTGCAATTCCTAGGTAAGAACTTCCATCTGAATCTTGTAAGAATAAAAACACTATATTGTATATAATCATTTAAGAAACTACTTACACCCTGCTGCCACTGATTGTAGCCCTGAGATTGATTTTTGTAGCCACGATTATTTCCTCGTCCTCTGAAGTTCTATGAAAGTTTAAAAATAAAAATAAAATAAAAATCTGTACAGTTTTGAAGCAATAGCTGGCTTTAGGGAGGGGCAAGTAAGCAGGAACCCTTAACCCGCCCCCAAGCTCACTGCTGTTATTAGTAACCTGAAAAGCAAAGTCCAATAAACTAAATTGCTTCACAACTATGTCAACGCCTCCAGTTAAGACTCCCAGCATCCATTCATCTACATTTCAGGGCAAATCAATACCTGGTTATAGTTCCCTCTGTTGGGCATTCCACCTCTGTTGTAATTTCCTCGGTTTGAGTAACCACCTCGGCCAGGAAAAACAGGGCCACGTGGGTATGGATAGCCAATTCCTCCACTTCCGCCACCACCACCTCTCTGTGGCATGTTGCCTCTCCTATTATATCCACCACGATTCCCAGGAGCTAAAAATAAATGCAGGAAGGGTTGAGTTTAGCCTTTCACACACTAAGAAAGAGTTCATACAGTCATAACAAAAAGTAAGCAAGGCCCAGGTTTAAGTATACCTAAGATATTCCCCCCTCATTGTGTACTAGTTAAACATGGCAGCATAATTATCTAAGAAATCATCTTCCTATGTAACTTAAAAGTAAACTCAGCTCATTTTCAATTCTCAAATAACAGGCAAACATGAACTTGCCTCCTCCTCTGAAATTGCCACCTCGCATATTGAACCCTCCACGTCCTCTATGGCCACCACCTCTGTTAAACTGGTTCTTGCCACTCTTATTTTTATTGCTTTTCTTTGAGCCAGTGTTTTGCTTCTTTTCTGGTGGCAGTGCCTTTTTGCTTTCTTCTTTATATTGCTCCAAAAGCTTTTGGGCTTCCTCCTTCTGAAGTTCAACATAGGTTATTTCATCAAAGCATTCTGCAACCTCTGGAAGAGTGAAGTTTCCTACATGGAGGGGATAAAATAAAATTAAAGTTATAAGCCAACTATAAACATCTAAATTCTACAAACTTTAAATATCATCTCTGAAAATTTTTAATTCTTTCAACTATCACAGTATCTGGTCATGGCTTCACCACATTCTTTGTAGAATAACAACCATACACATTTCTATTTACCAGATTAGTATAATCCCTWAAAGTGTGAAGACATTTTTAAATCACCAAACTGGACTTAAGGCAGTAAAAATAAAATGAAACCGTGCCTTTCATCTTGAGGACAGCATGCTCTGGTAGGTCTTTCCCCTCTACTTCGGCCTTCTTCTGTGTCCTCTGCTTGTAGTCCTCATCTTTTGGGCAAACGACGACAGCCTTCCGCTGGAAGCCTGCAAACAGGCACATTTTTCTCCTCTGGGCAGCAGCAGACACATTTGTCTTGAGGGGAAAAAAYGTTAAAGACATTAATTTTACACCCTATCAATTACCAGTCAATTTTTCTTTAACCTCAAAGCTACTCCTTACCTGATCTAGAATAAAATTTCGCTTCTTGCGGGCAGCAATCTCAATAAACTTGCCAAGACACTGTGGGGCTCTCTGCAACAGCGTGTTCAGTTTTCCAGTATCTGCCATTTGCTTCTTAAAACCTGCCACCTACCAAAATGTTGTAAAAAGCTTAGAACTACAGGAACCAGACATTTTGTAAACATTCAATTGCATCCTTTCAATCGTTCCCCCCCAATGAAGCTTTTATGACACTGCTATAAATGACTTATAGAAAAGTAGTCACTGGAAGGTATAAAAACTTAAGTACTCCCATTTTTGCTTTAACCAAAATCATTTCAAGATACTAATAAATGAAAACACAAGTCAATATTAACCTAGGATAATTTCTCACCCCATTTATTTGTCATAATGCTTAAGCCAAGGTATAGTGTTGTGCTAGGCAAGGTAGTATACCCTCCTTTTGTTTTACCCCCCTCGCCCCTTTCAGGACATTTTAATCTCAACAGTTACTTACCATCATTTTATCCATAATAGTATTTGTTCCAAGAATGTTGTATTTCCCAGGGTTTTCAGCTGCATGTTTAGTAACCCAGGTAGTTTTTCCAGCTCCTGGCAAGCCAATCATCATTACAACCTGCAGTGAGAAAAGGAAATGCTCCATCACTAATTTATTTCTCAGCAGTAAGTAGTAACAATTCTATAATCTTCTCATCCTTTACCCTTCCTCAATGTCATCTACAACACACAATCTGCACCATCACAGATAAACAACTTACTTCACAATCCTTCTTCTCTTCAGGTCCTTTTGGTCCTCTGACTCGGTCCTCTAAAGGGACATTTTGGATAAAAGTACAGTCTTCAGGTATTGGAAAGTATGGCTTTTCCTTTTGACCAAAATTAAACTCAACCGCGCAGTTATGGCAGAGAACATGTGGAAATAGTGGCCGGTCAGCAAGAACTTCCTTACTGATCTTAAAGGCAACACCAAGATCTTGTCCATTCTTCGCATAAGAGAGTTCAACCTCATCAGTTTCAAAGTTCTGTTGAATAGAATTTTTAAAAATCAGTTTTTAAAAGATTGGTGTGTATACTCTTTAACTGTCTTCAGTAGACAGCAACAGATCCCATTACAGATGGTTGTGAGCCACCATGTAGTTGCTGGGATTTGAACTCAGGACCTCTGGAAAAGCAAGTCAGTGCTCTTAACTGCTGAGCCAGCCATCTCTCCAGCTCTAAAAAAAATCAGTTTTAAACACCTGTAAGGTCTCTCAACTCATGAAGACACACGTTAACATGTTTTGGCTAACTGCTAAGAACTAATGGCTGTAAACAAAAGCCAAGAAYCAGGCAAAAATATGTTAGTGACCCTTCAAACAATAGCCTTATTTTCCCATTTTCAACTGATCTTTCTGGCCCAAGTTCCAAGTCAGGCAACTTCCTGTCACTAAAGCTAGAGCATAAAGCTTTTTTAGCTAGACTGGTGCTGCTTMTTCCCTCCCAAATGAATCTTAAGACTTTTATATGCCGGGCAGTGGTGGCGCAGGCCTTTAATCTCAGCACTTGGAGGCAGAGGCAGCCAGGGCTACACAAAGAAACCCTGTCTAGAAAAACCAAACGACAATAACAAAAAAAACTTTACAATGGAGAAAGGAATACAAACTCAGGTCCTYACACTTACACACCACAAATCCAATCACTGAGCCTTWCCYGTTTGAACTTAGAACCAGTTGGAATATATTTAACCACACTGATAAGAATCCTTTATATACATAGCTAAGGACATTCATTTACAGGTGACTTACAGCGAAGCATGTAATCACATCGTTTTCATCAAACTTCTCTCCATAATCTTCTGTCTCGCAGTTGCATGTTTTTATTCCTTTCAGAGAATACCCGTAAGAAAATTCTTCTTCGCCTTAAAAATAAAAAGCATAAAATTGGAATCTAAGCAGTCCAAAGACTCATCTAACCTCCATTTAAAATCTATGCCACAAATTATTAGTGCACATACATCCAGCCCAGCAACCTAGCATGCCTCTGCGACAGATGTGTAAGTAACATAAGGTCAGGATACATAAACTGACTACCTACATTATCAAAAAGTCTATTTTCAACTGTCAAACGTACAACAGGAAGAAAAAAAAAAGCCCTATCCTTGCCCTTACGTGATAGCTTTGAAATAGCAATACTGAATGCATAAAACCAGGCCAAAGCTTACAACACACTGTAGGTCTCACGTAATACTATAAACAGGTCCTAAATGAATGTTATATGCAAATGTAAACTTTACCAAGCAACATTCCACTTGTGGTTAGTGACCAGCCAATCCGAACTTCATGTATATCAATATCTTTTGTATACAAATGTCTTACTGGAATCTTCTCCGTTACCTAAAAATCAAATAACTATCATGACTTAGCTGTAAAACATAAGACAATTCCCTTCRGTTCTAGCTTATTTCACTTAAGACTATAGCTATCAAGAATGCCCTTTGATTTCACRKAATTCCTTTTGACCCATACAACCAATGAATACAAATAGGTTCCCCAAAAAGTCACAACTCATTTACCTTCATCTCAAAACAGACTTTGCCTTTCGACACACCATAAGAAGCTCTTCCTCCAGCCCAAAGAAAAGCAAAACTCTCCATAGTAAGGGAAGAAGCACTGAGACGGTCTCTTGATATTTTAAAATGCAGATCACAATTATCTGAAATTACATCACATATTATCCTTTTGATATCCAGGTTATTGCAGCTCTGTAGACATAATGTAGCCTTTTCCCCATCTTATTATTGCAGAACTTTTAATACCATGCTCTCCTTCCTATTCTCATTTTAAGCCCCACTCCCACCAAGGCAGCTGCCAGTTAAAGCCAAACTTTGCAGTGCTTTAGACAACGCAACATTAACACATACATACCTGCTCTGCTCTTTACCTTGTTTAGAGGCAAGCAGGAGAGGGCAGCAGGGAATCAAACTGAAGCATGCCAGAACCAGGTAGAACTACCAGTGACAACTAAAAACTGAAGGGAAGCCACCAATCCTTCAGAGTTGCCTATGCTGTGTTTTGTAAACACCGGGGCTCCAAAACCTTAATTCTGAAAACTTGTCACTGAGCCAGCTTGGACCCACAAACCTGTAAGTCTAARTGTTAATGTGTATGTAGCCTTTCAAGGTTTTTACTCAATCTGAAAAGGTGTCACAACTAGGAATTAACTACTGCCTGGATTATACAAATCCAGTCCTTGACCTTGCTACCCTTGGGTGACTTAGAGCTCATTAACTGGCAGCTTCTCACAATTCTCACTTGGCAGCTAAGGTTAAATTACAAAGTAGTTGATTTTTATTGAACTCATCTGTAATCTGATATTCTCCTTAAGCTTTGTTCATAGAATTCCTGACTGCTGATWGAATTAAAATTTGCATTACAAATATTAGCTGACTGGATTCAATGTTCCTTAGAGTAGCAATGTTAACTCTTCTCTTGAATCATACCTATAACTACCTTGTGAATTTCAATTTTACATTTCAGTGAAGAACAAAACTTCCAAATTAGTTCTTTAAAAGTCATAACCGACTGTAAAAGGTATGTTGTTAGAAACCAGCCACGTTTCATTCACATTTAATTAACTCGCGGGGCTCTGAACACTTTGTACAGGGAAACATGAGAATCCAAGCTTTTAACTCCTTCCACCAAATGAACTAACTCCTCTATTTAAGCACTTATTTGCATTTTTTGTTCTGCTCACACCAAAAGGTATGCTCTTATTAAATACTAAACTAAGACTTCTTTAAAGGATAAAAATACAAATCTGACAGCTAAAGCCCATTTCATGGTTTGCAATACTTCCTCATATTCAATTGCAACCCAACTGGGTTAAGTAGCATATTTACAGCGCTGCCATTGATACCATTCGCTGCTGAAGAAAGCTAGTGGCTCAGATAGCCCACTGCTGCTGCCCCAGGTCATTGGAAGAAATCAACTTATGTTAAAGCAGCAGCTACTGAACTGGAATTGAGAACAAAAGAGCAGTTATTGAAAGGTAATATTACAATCCTTAGAATAGGGAATACACTTGTGTGCTAATGGGAAAAGCATTAGTAAGTATTCAACTAGCCCAAATAGCTCACTTAATATAGTTCCACGAGAGAAAAAATTAAGTCATATAATTTAAGGACAAGTTAAAGAAGTTTCCGGTAGCTGAACAAAAATTACTTAAGTTTTACAACSCTAAGTACTGAGAAGTTTCAACTCATAAAAATATTACCAATAACTAGAGCTTGTTAAATCAATACAACTGAAGTGGTATTAATACGAAAACGATTGTAGCCTGAGCATAAACTTCCTTCTTCATAAGTTTCCTAACTGGTTTCCCCACTTTACAATCAAATATTTTTCCTAATACTTAAAAACAAAGTAACACTGCACTTGAAAACCAGTAAAGAGCGGGAAATTCCGCCTCACTTACAAGTATCAAGACAAACCACTGTGTCATCGAAGTGTTCGTCTTCTTCTTCAACAGGTGGTTGAGGAGACTTGGCTCTGAAAGACAGAATTGTCTCCTGATAAAGCTTTTCCCACCATAAAGAATGGGTTACAAGTTAAAACTGGGTTAGGATCCTCTACCTGCTGTACTTATTTTCTTCAATGTACTCAAAATATCCTCGGCCATGATCTTCTCGCGGTCTTTTAACGCCTCTCTTTTTATCTCCGCCTTTCTGCTCTGTTTTGCCGTCTCCTATAACGACACAGAACACCGCCTTAAAGCACCGGGCCGAAAACTAAATAATGGAGGAAAGCACCTTTTTCTGTTTCGATCCTCAAGAGCTGTTACTAATTTTTTTCAGACTGGTTGTGACTTTTTAATCCACAAATAAGTATTAAAGGAAAATAAATCAGTCTGGAATTGGACTGCAGACGGTGACGCAGTCTAAAGATGTTACTGTTTTGCCAGCCTACTGCAACCYTCCAGAAAGCATTTTTAAAAAAAGTAAAAAAGCGCGACTCCGCCCGGGCCCACGTGCGCCGTGCCGCGCTCAAACGAGGGCGGGGAGCGTGGGCYCACCTCCCCTCCCCCACCCGAGCCCGCGTGCCCCGCCGCCGCATTGTACTGAGCTTCCGCCCCGCTCCCCGCGCCTCCCGCCGGAAGTGACGTCACACCGAGACCCTGCGCTCCTTGCACAATACCGCGGCGCTGAGCCGCCAAAGCCCGCCCGCTCCGGGACCTTCGGGCTCTTCCCCTCCCCCCACCGCCGACATGTGCCCGAACCGCGCGCACGCAGCGCCCCAGCGGCCGGCGCTCCCGCCCGCCTCGGCTCCTCCCCCCCTCACCGCGGCAGCTGCAGCTCCCCCCGGCGCCCGACATACATAATGGAGGCGCCGCCGGCATGGCGAGCAGAGCCTCTCGGCGGCCCCGGTCTCCCCCGCCCCCACCTCCCGCGGCGCTCGCCCCCTACGGGCCACGGCAGGGCTGGGGCACGGTCCCCACAGCCGCGCGTACCCACAACGCAACACTCACCCGCCACCTTCCGCCTTCTTACCTCCCGCCTGCTGTTGGCCCTGCCTCGCCCCTGGCGGCGCCACCGTCACCGCGAAGAGCGAGGTGGGGCCGCTGCTCTTCCCCGCGGCCTCCTTGCCAGCACCACGCTGCTGGGAAGGCTGCTGCGCCGCCGCCGGCGGTTGGGACTGCTGCTCCCCGTGACCGTTCTCGTCGCCCGCGCCCTCCTCCTCGTCGCCGAGCTCGTCCTCCCCCTCCTGGAAGCCCTGGTCGTCGCCGTTCTCGTCTTCGGACGCCGCCTCCTCCTCCTCCATCGCGCCCGCGTCAGCCGCCCCCGCCGCCCCGTTCTCCTCGCCCAGCTCCATCTGGTCGCCGTCCAGAGCGGCGATGCCCTCCTCCTCGTCGTCGTCTTCGGCGCCGGCCGCGGCCTCCTGCTCTAGGCCTGCTCCCGAGCGCCCGGCCGCATCGCCACCCAGGTCGAGGCTGCCGTTCCCGGGCTCCATGGCGGGGCGGCCTCCTGCCTCGTTGTCCAGCGCGGCCTGGAGTCGATCCATGAGATCGGCCTTGAGGCCCTTGTCGGAGAGGCGCCGCTTCTTGAGCTCCTCCTTCAGCTCCGACACCTTCAGCTTCTTGACATTAACAGGCGAAGAACTCATGGTGAGGGCCCCGGTTCACCGCTGACTGCTGGCTCCCTCGGCCTGTGGCGGCGGCTGCTGGTCGGCCCGGGCGGCGGCTGCGGCTGGAGATAGCTGGGGGCTGCTGCAGAACGGACCCGCCTGGTGTCGAACGGCGCCAATTCCTTTCACCGAGTTCGCGAGGCAAGACGCGGAGACTCGCCTGGCGCGAGCGAGCACGCAACGTCCTCTCGCAGGGGCGGCGCCGCGCACGTAATATAGGCGCCCCGCCCCCTGCCGAGGCGAGGCCCGCTAGGGCGGCTGCGCGCGCAGGCCCCGCCCCGCCCCCACGGCGCGACCTCCGCGCTGGGCCCCGCCGCGCAAATGGAGGCTCTGGAAGCCGCCTTTCGGTTAAACCGACCCGCCGCAGTAGCCGCCGGCCTTTCCGGCTCCTGGGTCGCCGCGCTCCACCGGCGCTCTGCCTTCTGTATCCCGGAGGAGGCTCTCCTCCACCCGCCTTCAGTCCTCCCCTGGCATTTCCCACTCGAGAACAGCCTCCTTTTCTTCCATCTTAGTTTAGTTTTGGGGGTTTTTTTTTTTTTTTTTTTTTTTTTTTTTTTTGGTCTCTCCGGCTCTAGGTTTAAAACTCTTTTCAAGTTTCCACCGCTGCTCTGTAAGAACACACATAGGCGATTGTTATGCAGAGGTGGTTTTTGTTTTGTTTTTCCTCCATTTAATTGCGGTTTTAAAATTTACAAGTCCTGCTTTGCTAGTCGGACTTATTTTAAGTTCCGCAAGGGCGAGGCCAGAGCCTTTCTTTTGTCTCTTCCCCAGCCAGCGGTGCAAGGTCTGGGAAAGGCTTGCTGTACTGCTCCGTGCCGCACARCATACAGCGGGCCTTGTGCACTACCCACCGTATTTTCTACTGACCCTTGAGTAAGCCTTAGATTTGCATGGAAGTTTCCCCTCGATGCACTGTAAGACAGGCCTCTTGCAGGACTTGTCTGTCCCCTGCAGATCGGATCCACCAGTTTGGAGACCCTTTAATTACCGATGAGAAGGACAACACCCAGCTAGATTATGCACTTTGATCCTCTCTCCCTGTTTTTTCAGACAATCTAAACATGTTTGTATACACGCTGACTTGTCTACAAACGTAATAACAAAAGGTTGGGATTTAGTAAAAAGAAAACACTTAACTGTAGTCCTATTACTTGGCAGAGTGAGGCAGAAGTATCAAGAGTTAAAAGCTAGCCAGGGCTACGTGGGTTACATACCAGACCCTATCTCAAAAAAGAAAAAATTACGATTTGTTTTTCTGGCATTAAATATATTGTGCTCTTGAAACTTTTATACAGAACTTAATTTCTATACTGGGGCCTTCCTGTGTAGATTGCACCCAAGCTAAGCTTGGTGGTACATGTGTATAATTTCGACACTTGGGGGATACAGGCAAGGTGATCAAGACTTCAGTGGCAGGCAGGCAGGCATGACTGCCGGCACACAAGTTTGGCTCCAGCAGGCAGGAGGCACAGGCAGGCCTCTGAGTCCAAGGCCAACCTGATCTACCGAGCTAATTCCAGAACAGCCAGAGCTACTCAAACCCTGTCTCAAAAACAAAAGAAACAAAAAAAGCTAAGTAAATCAGTAAATAAAATCCATTGTCATCCTTGGCTACAGAAGGAGTTCAAAGCCAATGTGAGATGCCTGAGGCCCTGACTACAAAAACCAAGTGACACATACTGGTGCTCCAGCAGTAAAGCTGCTGTCCCAGTGTTCCTCCTGTTCATCTGAAACTTAGGAGGTACAGAAATGACACCTATTTATCCAATATAATTTAACCAATTCATAAAATGATGTATTTGTTTTTTTTTAAGGGTCTCTGAGATCCTGTCTGTGCCTCCCTATGTAGCAGAATTAAAAGCWTGCACCACTGCTCTCTGCTTCAACCATTTTTAAAAAGCATTTTATCTGGGGTCTGGTGAGATGGCTCAGCAGTTAAGAACACTAGTTCTTCCAAAAGTCCTGAGTTCAATTCTCAGCAACCACATGGTGGCTTACAACCATCTATAAAGGGATCTGATACTCTC
>BDUI01019119.1:0-11667 GCA_002335545.1 Apodemus speciosus
AAATAAATAAATAAAAATAAAAAATATGCAATTAATAATACTCATGATTCAGCAAGGTCACATATGGAAGTTCAGCAAGGCCTTTCATTCCAGTCATTATGCTACTTATAATTTAAGTGACTGCTATTCATTGTCAATGTTCRCATATTTTTACCTGAATGTGAGTGTCAATGCTGTCCCACAATGTCCCACAATGCTCAGAGCAGTCAGAAGAATTTTGAAGGATAAAGTTGGGAACGTTGAGCATTTGCAGCCTAAGGCTATGACACAAAGCAGCCACAACACCACCTTGCCCAGAAACCACAAAGCAGTTTAAAGCCTTGTTGTGGGAATAGGGAAAAAAGCAGTCAAAGGTGTTTGAGTTTTCATATCTCTGAGTACACAAAAGATAAATAATATTGAAATGCAGCATTACCATATCAGAAACAATTTGGTTTCTGTATTTCAAAGCTCCCTCTCCTTTCATAAAGAAAACATTAGTGGAAATATCAAGGGAAATGAGTACCACTCTTCTTTATTCATCAGAACATTCTGAAACTCTACAATTGACTATATTTCTTCATTTAATTTAGAGATCCACAGATACAGAGATGAAGACTACTGAATGGCTTGCTTTCAAATTTAATGAGATAATTAATAAACCCCTGTGGTAACAGTCCATGTAGCCTGTTTCTCTGGATGCCACTTGTGTTGCTTTTTAACTCATGGGGTTAAATTGTATGTCTTTTCTGTAGTTTCAGTTTTTCACATAGTATCTGGAACTGCAGATTCTGTAAACCAAGATTTCTKAAAATTATTCTTGGAACTGTTTAGTGCTGAGCATTAAAATTGACTGCAGTATCTGTCATCCCCAACACATATATACACATGCAGATGCATGCATGAGCACACATACATTCTTTGTATATCATTGCCTCTGTACTTTTGATTTCTCAGGAAGCCTCTATATGCAATAATGTACTTGGGAGGTTCTTGAACAATACAAATAATTTTGAAATTTAAGTAGAATATATCATATCTTTCTTTTAAGTAAACTATGAAACCACAAGAAAAATATCATTTCCAGACATTATTGTTCTTATAATCTTGTAGTCTCTCTGAAACTATACCTAATAGACATGACTAATTTTTAGTGGAAATAGACATTAATAAGAAGAATTTCATGATGAAAATTTCTATACCAAGAATAGAAACAAACTTAAAAATTAGAAATTAATCCCAGAATGAATAGATTTAGGTCGGTCAGCTTTCTGCATATCCAAGCCAAGTCTGATTGCATATGTGCACTGCAGTGAAGACCTAATCCAAACAGAGAAGTGGAGGAGTACTACACTAGGATATCAGAAAAGTCCCAAGATCCTTACAGGGTTCTTAATATGAATATCTTGAAGCCACCCTGAGAACCATGCTGTTCTCTCCAGCACTGAGCCTGTAGTGAAGAATATAGCCAAAAACTTAAGATATCACTGTGTTTTCACTAAGATGAAGAAATAGGAACAAATTTTTATTCACCTTCATTTATTCAACAAAGGGTCACTTGGTCACCTCTTTGTATCTTTTTTCCTTGTCATGACTAGGTTAGGTTATAAATTTTTCCATTTAATTAAGATTTAAAACAATTTTTAATTCCATAAGTAAGTATACATTTGCTTTATTTCAAACCCTGCCAGAACTCCAACTGAGTCTTCATTCATATCGCTAAAATTCATGGCCATTTGATCATTATTGTTACACAGACACACACACACACACACACACACACACACACAGAGAGAGAGAGAGAGAGAGAGAGAGAGAGAGAGAGAGAGAGAGAAACACACATGCACACACATATTTTTATTTCCTCCCATGCTATTGCTCTATTAACTGAAGCTCTCAGTGTATCAGTCTTGTTTAGGGAACTATGTTGTTGAAATTCCATAGATACAGCTTCCATAGATACAGTTTTCATTGATTTGCATGTATATTTTCCTTCCATTTCTGCATNAAAAAAACAAATAACAAGTTCCAAGTCTAAAACTGATATTTCTCCAAATTTCAATTTTGTTTGTTATTAAAACTCCATTTATTTCTGTATGAAAATGAACACTTTTTATTGTAATCTTCACAAGATGCACATGGAATTTTCACACAGTTTTGATCAGCTTAATATTTTTAATTTCATATAAATTATGAGTGCACATTTACACTGAAATGTTCTATGTATTCATATCACTCATGATTTGTCTATTTTGTGTTTGTGTGTGTGTGTGTGTGACTTTGTGTGTAAGTGAATTTGCCTGCATGTCTCTACATCAGCATAAATACATAGTTCTTTTAATGAATAGGGAGTCTTCTCCAACAACTTATCCTCACTACTTAACCTATTTGGGTAACACTTGCAGAATTGTTATGTGACATTCTAACATTCTTAAGAAAACTTGAAACTGCTTTTAACATATAAACCACTCTTGGATAGTGAGAAAACTAAAACAAACAGTTTTGAAATTTCTATTCTTTCTATTTGTATTAATAAATCTTGGAAATAAATTCTAAAGAAACCAGCCATATAATATATATATATATGTGTGTGTGTGTGTGTGTGTATGTGTGTGTGTGTGTGTATGCAGTCTAGTTTATAATTATACATATATACATATATATGAAGTCTAGTTTATAATTATACATATGTTATCATCTATATAAAGCCACAACATCAGCTTATATAAAATAGGAATTGTATGACCAAAATATTATTCTCTAGTCAGTTTTAGAGGCTGCWGCTTATGTAACCCAAGCCAAGGTGAGGGGAAAACACATTRAGATATCCTATGCATGTAAAAAAATGCAGGAAAGGAAATAGGAAGCAGAAGCAATCAGAAACCCAGAACCTCACCTATTCCAATGTTTTCTATTTCACCATATTATCATAGCATACAATTTCCATCCTTATCCTTGACCACAGGAAAATAAGCAGTTAATAGCCTCTGATAAGAGGCACAGAGTTTAAATTTTCYACTCTAATCTGCCCCATCTCAATTTCATATTTCAAAGCTATCACAGTACTGAAGTCGAGTATATGAAGAAACTACACATTGATCCAAACATATAGAGTCACAAAGTTTGCTATGAGGTCCATCTGGGAGAATTAATTGAAAATTAATACTCTAGGTTTGACAAAATTTTATTATTTTGTTACTATAATTTTTGCACACATTCAAGGGGAACCACTGTAATTCTAACGTTCACATTTATTTGAATAGGTAAATAGTTAAAACAACATTCCACATGTTTTGAAATAGAAGAATCRAGAAATGTTTTACTCTCACACCCACTCCCCAAACTAATGTTTAAAAAAAAGTCATCAGAGAGAGACAGAATCCTAAAAGTACCAAATACATATATCTTAAATGACCTACTTATTTACAAAGTTAAAAAATATGCAATTAAGCTGGGAGGTGGTGGCACATGCCTTTAATCCTAGCACTTGGGAAGCAGAGGGAGGTGGATTTCTGAGTTCGAGGCTAGCCTGGTCTACAGAGTGAGTTCCAGGACAGCTGAAGCTACACAGAGAAACCCTGTCTCGAAAAAACCAAAAAATAAATAAATAAATAAAAATAAAAAATATGCAATTAATAATACTCATGATTCAGCAAGGTCACATATGGAAGTTCAGCAAGGCCTTTCATTCCAGTCATTATGCTACTTATAATTTAAGTGACTGCTATTCATTGTCAATGTTCRCATATTTTTACCTGAATGTGAGTGTCAATGCTGTCCCACAATGTCCCACAATGCTCAGAGCAGTCAGAAGAATTTTGAAGGATAAAGTTGGGAACGTTGAGCATTTGCAGCCTAAGGCTATGACACAAAGCAGCCACAACACCACCTTGCCCAGAAACCACAAAGCAGTTTAAAGCCTTGTTGTGGGAATAGGGAAAAAAGCAGTCAAAGGTGTTTGAGTTTTCATATCTCTGAGTACACAAAAGATAAATAATATTGAAATGCAGCATTACCATATCAGAAACAATTTGGTTTCTGTATTTCAAAGCTCCCTCTCCTTTCATAAAGAAAACATTAGTGGAAATATCAAGGGAAATGAGTACCACTCTTCTTTATTCATCAGAACATTCTGAAACTCTACAATTGACTATATTTCTTCATTTAATTTAGAGATCCACAGATACAGAGATGAAGACTACTGAATGGCTTGCTTTCAAATTTAATGAGATAATTAATAAACCCCTGTGGTAACAGTCCATGTAGCCTGTTTCTCTGGATGCCACTTGTGTTGCTTTTTAACTCATGGGGTTAAATTGTATGTCTTTTCTGTAGTTTCAGTTTTTCACATAGTATCTGGAACTGCAGATTCTGTAAACCAAGATTTCTNTTACTTTGCAAATATTTTATTGGCAACTATTACACCTATGCTCATCAGAGTTACTGGTCTTCCATATTCTTCTTTTGTTTATTTGTGACCAAGTATTCAAAAACCTAAACTTATGTGGAACATGCTCATTGGAATACACAGTGTATTTTCCTGCCTTTGTTATTAAAACCAAACTGCCTTTGAAATAAGGAGTTGTGGAACAACAATCTTCTCTTTTTCTTTCTTTTAAAATTTAATTTGGGCTGGAGAGATGTCTCAGAAGTTAAGAACACTGGCTACCTGTTCTTTCAGAGGCCCTGAGTTCATTTCCCAGCAACCACATGGTGGCTCACAACCATCTATAATGGGATCTGATGCCCTCTTCTGGTGTATCTGAAGACAGCTACAGTCTACTTATATAAATGATATAAATTAATCTTTAAATAAATAAGGAGTTTGGCTGCAGATATTTGAAATTTTTATAGAATCTGCTATGCAGAATTTGGCTCTGGTCTTTTTAATCCTAACTCATTTTGATACGGTTTCTATCTATATATTTGTTGTGTTTCTATACCCTTCTTASTTTAATTTTGGTAGTTCAAAAATATCTTGAAACTCCCCCATATTACTTTAATTGAATATTGCTTTTTAAGGAATTGCTTTAAATATTCTGAATTTATTTTGGGCATGTGTTAATTTTTCCCTGCTGCCTTCTGATTCTATTAAAAGGWAATAGTAAATTTCATCAGTGTAAACCTTAAATCTCAGAAGAATGATATTAAGTAAAACATGAGAAAATGAAAAGACCTGTCTTGTGAATGAATTTTTTTAAAAAATAGAAAATTAAAATGATGATTATACTGAAAGCAATTTGTAAACTCAATCCAGTCTCAACAAAATCCTCACAATAGTATTGAAAAATGTACAAAACAAAATCATACAATACATATTGAATCACAAAACACAATATCAATGGTCCAGGTTTTCCAATTTGTTACATGACTATAGTAGTTTAAACAGTATGGTACTRGTACAAAAACTGGCATGTATACCAAAAGAACAGCAAAGGAGACCCAAACATGAATGTGCATAACTCTTGTCATTGGATATTTGGTTAAATGCCAAAACTGTGTATTGCAGAAAAGTAAGCATCTTATAGTGTTTGTGATGAGAAATCTTCATGTGTATATATAAAAGAATTAAATGGTACTTATATCTGTCACCCTGCAATAAAATCAACTCCAACCTGAAGAAAATATCAATGTCAAAATGTAATAATGAGACCACTAGAAGCAATAATAGGCAGTACCAATAGTAAGAAAGGACTCTATGTAAAGGACTCCATGCACTCAGGAATTAAAGCTAATGCTTGTCAAGTGGGTTCTCCTAAAACAACGGAAGCACACAGTCTAGGGAAGTATCTTTACCAGCCATACATCTCATGTACAATTAATTAGTAGAATATATAAAGATCTAAAAAAGACAACCAATTAGATAACTGGCCCAATCAAAATGAGGCTGTGGATCTGAATAGAGAAGATTCAACAAGAATATAAAAAAGCACAGAAATATTTTTTTCAAAGCAGCCAAAAACAGGAAAAAAGGAAGCACTATCAAGAAATGGTGCTGTTCTAACTGGCAGTCTGTATGTAAAAGAATGGAATTAGATCCATATTTATTACCCTGCAAAAAACTCAAGTTTCAGTGGATGAAAGACCTCAACACAATACCAGTTAAAGTGAATCAAATAGATGAGAAAGTGAGAAAGAGACTCTAACTCATTAGCACAAGGGGAAATTTACTAAACAGAACTCTAATGGCTCAGGTTCTAAATTCAAGAACTGATAAGTGGAACCTCATGAAACTGAAAAGCTTCTGAAGGGCGAAAGATAAAATCTATAGGAAATATCAGCAACCTACACATTGGGGAAAAATCTTCACCGGCTCTACATCTGATGGAGGGCTAATATCAAAAAATATACAAAAATCTTAAGAAGTTAGTCTTCAGAAAACAAAAAACAAACAAAAAAACAAAAAAAAACAAAAAAAACAAGAAAACATTTACAAAATGGAGTATGGTCTCTTGAGGGTTAGGTGTACCATCTCTAAATGAACATAGATCCAGCTGTCCTCTGCTGTACATGTTTTGGGGTCCTCATATCAGCTGGTGTATGCTGCCTCTTGGTGTTCCAGTGTTTGAGAGATCTCGGGGGTCCAGATTAATTGAGACTGCTGGTCTTCCTATAGAGTCACCCTCCTCCTGAGTATCTTTCATCCTTTCTCTAATTCGACAACAGGGATCAGCCTCTCCTGCCCATTGGTTGGGTGCACATATTTGTACCTGACTCAGCTGCTTGTTGGGTCTTCTGGAGAGTGGTCATGCTATGTCCCTTTTGGTAAGCACCCCATAGCCTTAGTAATCATGTCAGACCTTGGGATCACCTGTTGAGCTGGACCCTACTGGACCTTCTTTTCTTCAGGCTCATCTCCATTTCCATCCCTGTAATTCTTTCAGACAGGAACAATTATAGGTCAGAGCTGTGACTGTGGGATGGTCCCCCATCCCTCATTTGATACCTTGTTTTTCTAGGAGGTGGGCTCTATAAGTTCTGTCTNAAAGAACATACAGCAAACCAGTAGCCAACATCAAATTAAATGGAGAGAAACATGAAATAACTCTACTAAAATCTGGAATTAGACAAGGCTACACATTCTCCCACTATTGATTCAATATAGTACTTGAAGTTTTAGCTAGAGCAATTAGATGACAAAAGGAGATAAAAGGGATACACATCAGAAAGGAAGAAGTAAAAATATCATTATTTGCATATGATATGACAGTATATTTAAGTGACCCCCAAAATTCCACCAGAGAACTCATACAGCTRATAACTTCAGCATAGTGGCTGGATATAAAATTGACTCAAACAAATCAGTAACCTTCCTATACTCAAAAGGATAAATGGGCTGAGAAAGTAATTAGGGAAGCAACACCTTTCACAATAATCACAAATAATATAAAATATCTTGGTGTGACTATAACCAAGAAAGTAAAAGATCTGTATGACAAGAGTTTCAAGTCTTGAACAATTGAAGATGAAGGCCTCAGAAGATGGAAAGATCTACCATGCTCATAGATTGGTAGGATTAATGTAGTAAAAATGGCCATTTTGGTGAAAGCAATGTACATATTCCATGCAATCTCCTTTGAAATTCCAATTCAATTCTTTAGAGTTAGAAAAAGCAATTCTCAAGTTCATTTGGAATAAAAAAAAAAAAAAAAACCACAGTACAGAACAAACTATTATCAACAATAAAAGAACTTCAGGGGGAATCACCATCCCTGACTTCAAGCTGTACTACAAAGCAATAGTGATAAAAACTGCGTGGTATTTGTATAGTGACTGGCAGGTGAATCAATGGAATTGAATTGAAGACCCAGAAATGAAACCACACACCTCTGGTCACTTAATCTTTGACAAAGAAGCTAAAAGCATCCAGTGGAACAAAGACAGCATTTTAAAATGATGGTCCTGATTCAACTGGAGGCCAGCATGTAGAAGATTGCAATGTGATCCATTTTTATCTCAGTGTACCAAGCTCAATCCAAGTTGATCAAAGACCTCCACATAAAACCAGATATACTGAATCTAATAGAAGAGAAAGTGCGGAAAATGTACTCAAACACAKGGGCACAGAGAAAAATTTCCTGAACATAACACCAATGGCTTATACTCTAAGATYGAGAATCTGCAAATAGGACCTCATAAAATTGCAAAACTTCTGTAAGGCAGAGGACACTGTCAATAAGATAAAATGTCAACCAAAATATTGGGAAAAGATCTTTACCAGTCCTACATCTRATAGAGGGCTTATATCCAATAAATACAAAGAACTCAAGAATGTAGACTCCAGAGAGCCAAATAACCCTACTAAAAATGGGGATCAGAGCTAAACAGAGAATTCTCAACTGAGGAAACCCGAATGGCCAAGAAACACCTAAAGAAACATCCTTAGTCATCAGGGAAATGCAAATCAAACCCCTGAGATTCCACCTGCTCCACTATGTTCATAACAGCCATCTGTATAATAGCCAACAACTGGAAACAACCTAGATGTCCCTTGACAGTGGAATGGATAGAAAAAATGTGGTATATTTACTCAATGGAATACTACTCAGCTATTAAAGACAATAACTTCATGGAATTCACAGACAAATGGTAGGATCTAGAAAATATCATCCTAAGTTAGGTAACTCAGTCATAAAAGAAAACATATGGTTTGTACGCATGGATAAGTAGATATTAGGCAAAGAGCATGGGATACCCAGGATACAGCTCATGAACCACATGGAGCTCAAAAGGAAGGAARATGAAAYAGTAGAYRCTTCAGCTCTACTTAAACGGGGGGAACAAAATAATCAAGAGAAATAGAGAGTGGAAGGGACTTGGGATGAAGACAAGAGGGGGAGGGGGAAGTGAACAATCATGTACTGGAGGAGATAGAGGAGATGTAGAGAGGGTCAAGAAATTGAACAGAGGTGTTTAGCAATGAAGGGATGTGGAACAGGGTATAGCAACCAGAAAATCCCAGATGCTAGGAAAGCAAGNTAAAACAAGTGTTAATTAACAGCAGAATGGTAGGTGATGGCCTGTTACAGGTATGACTTAGGATGGAAGGAAAGCAGGAACTCAAATTCAAGTTTGTTATGTCAATAGATCGCCTTGACCTAGAAAGTAGTATAACTTGTAGTATGAGGCCATGGGTTTGACCCCAAGCACTGCAAACAACAAACTAGACAAGTAGCACTTCCATTTTGTTCCCTCTAACCTTTTCCAATCTGGAAGAGTTTTTCTGTAAATAGAATCAAGGGGCAACACTTGCTGGCGACCTTGAGTTTCATCATAGATACTTCGTGCGGCATCAGTGGTTAGGGTAACCACACAGTCCATGTCACTTGCCAGATGCCAAGAAATAACCATGGCGGCTCGATCATCTTCAATTTGTGCTAGATGTGCAATCTAAAGTCATTTTAATAAAAACACAAAGAAATTAAAAAATAACAATAGAAAAATTTGTCAGCTAATTACACACACTTATTTCATACTTAATGTCTATAATAGGGAAGGTCTTAGTAATCATGAAGTATACTTAAAGCTATGCAATAAAGCAAAAGAATTTCATGATAAAGCATATATTTAAAACACCTTTCTAAATATATTTCTATCAGAAAAGAAATCTAAATGTTACAAATAAGAATCACTGCTTCATTGGGAATTAGAATAAATCATTTTCTTACTTACAAATACTTGCCTGTGGTCACAGGTGTTCCTGCTTCATGCCTGTTACCACTGGGATATTACTTCTAAAACCTCTGTGTTGTGCTAGTACAATTAGGCCTACCATTTATTCTTATCTGATCTGGTAGTACAAACCTGCCTAGAAATAAGGCTTTCATTTCACTACAGAAACATCATAATATCTGCCCTACTTTTCTAATTCACAATACACTAAAGGGAAAAAATTAACAAGATAGAGATGCAGACATGGGGTGTAGCTCAGTAGTAAAGTATATGTATATGGGAAGCCCTGGATTCAGTCCTCAGAACTGTGGAGTGTAGGAGAGAGAACAGACATATCTAAACAAAACAAGGCAACAAGATGTACTGTTTTGCCGGGCGTGGTGGCGCACGCCTGTAATCCCAGTACTGGGGAGGCAGAGRCAGGAGGATTTCTGAGTTCGAGGCCAGCCTGGTCTACAGAGTGAGTTCCAGGACAGCCAGGACTACACAGAGAAACCCTGTCTCGAAAACCAAAAAAAAAAAAAAAAAAAAAAAAAAAGACGTACTGTTTCTAAAAAAGTTTCTTAAAAACAAACCTTTCCCAAAATATCTTCACTGCGCTTAGTGTAGTTTGGAAGAGTACACAATCTTCTGGGCCTCTTTTTAAGCTCGTTCTGTTCTGTTATCTTTTTTTCCAAAAGTGCTTCAATGTGAGGTATCTGTAATCAATAATGAAAATTTATCTACAAGATCAATTGTCTTTTAAAACAGGCAAACAAGAATATAGAAAAATCAGTAATTTGGAGTACTTGAGAAAGTTATTCAAATAGGCACTACTTGATAGAAAACTCTCAATATACGTCTACTGAATATTTATCATGGGAAACTGGGCCACGAAATCCAGACCATGGCATGCTACACTAGTACTCTTATCACTGAGCTACACTCCAAAGATAGAAAGCCTTCTTTTGAGGGGGAAAGGGGCAAATGCTAGGGCCTTACTAGGATCCTACACATCATAAACTCATGCTCTACCAATGAGCTGTTTGTTCAGAGCTTTTTAAAAATCTTAGTTATGAAATATACTGCCTAGCAGTATTCTCCTATAATCTTAGCATTCACACGGTTGAGGAAGGAAGAGTTTGAACCATATAGCAAGACTCTGTCTACCAAAAATCAAAAACCAAAAACACAGCAAAGCAAAAGATAAAAATAAACATACTCTGTAACTGTCTTCTCTTTAAAATTATATCACAAACACAAAAGACTAGTGCAGAGAAACCCTGTCTTGAAACCCACCCTCCAAACATTTATAAATAGTCTATAAAAATGACATGTCAACTTCATTTCTATTATTGTCTACCTATAGTCTTATATGCATATAAAAATATGTAACATGGGGAATACATGGTTCTTAGTTAATTGTTCAAAATTTGAGCTATATTATAAAATGTCTAAATAACTCTATTTTAAATTTCATTTTATATGTATGAGATGGCATAGCAATGAAGAGAATTTACTATTTTTGCAGAGGATCGGGGTTCAATTTCCAGCACCCATATGGTGGCTCTCAACCAATTCAAGGCCCCAGTCCCAGGTGATCCAACTTGTATGCAGGCAAAACATTCACATGCATGAAATAACTACATCAAGCAATCAAATATAGTGTGTGCATTATGCACACGCCATGGTACACATGTGGTCAGAGGACAAATGCCTGCTGACCTTAGTTAGAGCCCCCAAATCCACATGAAGATGGAAGGAAAGAACAAATCCCACAAAGCTGTTCTCTGACTTCCATATGTATATCATGGCATGTATAGACTCTGCAACCATGCACACGTGCACATATGCACACACACACACACCATAAAGTTAAAAACAACAGTGTCTGGAAAATATCATCCTAAGTGAGCTATCCCAATCACAAAAGAATACACATAAAATCCAATCACTGATAAGTGGATATTAATTAGCCCAGAAGCTCTGAATACTCAAGACAATTAGCTAATCATATGATTCCCAAGAAGAAGGGAG
>BDUI01019124.1:17013-40879 GCA_002335545.1 Apodemus speciosus
GCCGTTAATTGAAACATTAAGCAAATTAATGACARAGAACAAGCTAAAACTTATGTCTCTATGGCGTTTCTGCATCCAGTCCAAGCTACTGTAAGATCATGTGTGCTATAACCCTTTAAATTTTTAATTTAAAATAAATAATTATTTAAAACACTAATTTAAATATATTTCATTCTTAAATGTATTTAATTTAAATATATTTTGATCATATTTTCCCCATTCCCAACCTTCCAGATCTTCAAAACCAGTTTTGACTATTTACCTAAAAATATATTTGATACTGTCTACTTCCCAAATGTTTTTTATAAACTGAATGAATTGAAATTAAAGTCAACTGGTGATCAATAAGTATATGCTTTTAGATGTTTAATTCTAGTTAACTTACTTTGTTACTTATTAGGACAATAAGAATGTAGAAACTACCATCATTTAACTTATACAACTACTATTGGAATTTAAGTTTATTAATACTTTGAAAGACTACCCTGTAAATTTCTTAAATGTAGCATGTTTAAATATAGCCCATGGAAAGGCAAATTAAAATTACTTTTGGATTTGATCTAACACAGAATTACTACAACCAGTAAAACAAATTACAGCTTATGTTGGCAAGTWCATAGAGTAAGTGGAACACTAAKCCATTGCCTGGGMTAGTGTAAACATGTAGAGCTACTATGGAAATCAGTGTGGCAGTTCYTCAAGGAGATTGGAATTGATCAAGAACAAGATACTTCTTGTTCTTGTTGGTATACATCCAAAGAATGCTTCATCCTAGCACAGAGACATTTGCTCAACCATGTTTATTGAAGTTCTGTTCATAACACCCAGAAATTGGAAACAATCTAGATGTCCCTCAACAGATGAATGGATAAAGAAAATTTGGTACATTTTCACAATGCCATATTAGCCAGYCATTATAAAAAGAAATCACAAAATTCACAGGAAAATAGAAAAAAAAAATCCCGTGAGGTAACCCCAACTGGAAAGACAAATATATATTTACATATATGTGGATATTAGCAGTTAATTTGGTGATAAACAACAAAAATTCATTCAACCAAAGAAGATAAGTATAGAATAAAGGACTAGAGGGTATAAATAGTTCTCATTAGAAAAAGAAAGTAGAATATATAGTTAATGAGGCATGGACCACAGACTGGGACAGTAGAATCAAGTGGAGAAAGGAAAGGAAGAAGGAATTAAAKGAAGGAATATAGGGGAAAGAAGGTAAATKTAAGGGCCATTTGAGAGATAGCATGAAAACCCAATATAGTAGAATCTTCCAGAAATAGATATATGCATAATCACAATTTAAAAGAAACTGCCAAATGGCAGGAATACAGAGCTCTAAATTGGACACTTCTCACCAAATGAAGTTTCCAATATCAGGATTRTTTTATATTTCGTTGAGTTGTTGGACAAAGGGATCTGATTGAAACTCCCAAACCACCAAGGCTGTTGCTAACATTATAGTTTGGTCTCCAAAAACTGTCAGCATGGCCCTATTCCTGAAGACAATGCCTATCCAACTCATTGAATATAGAGAAGCTGAACTGTGTCTTCACCTCTACAGTCTAGTGTTCTTGGTATGCCTCCAAAAGAGAAAAGTAAACCTCAACCCAGCTTCAATCCCTTTGATCTACAATGTTGTTCTGCTTACAAGATATGTCAATACAATGGTAACACTAAGCTTGTGTAAGTAAACAACCAATATCTGATTTGACTAAGGTCCACTTCACTAAATGTAATCCATACTTTATGCTGGTTCAGTGACCAAGAACTGGAGACTTTATAGTCCGGGACCTAGGGTAAAACCAATACTGTTCTCAAAATAATCAGAACAAAACAATACCAAAACATGTAGCAATAGAATAACTCATAATGATATTATGCTATACTCATAATAATTCAACTATGCCTTGCTCAGCCCTCACCAGAGAGTGTTCCTTCTTCAGAAGATGAGAAAAAATACAGAGACCAATGCCCAGACATGATGCAAACAGTGGGTACATTCAGCCATAAAGGGGACATATGCATCAAATTCCTCCCCTAATGGCTCAGGGAATTCTGCAGACAAGGAAGTGGAAAGAATGTAAGAGCCAGAGGAGGTGGAAGACACCATGGAAACAAGGCCTTCTAGACACACAACTGACACACGTATGAACTCACAGAGACTGAGGCAGCATGCACAAGGACTGCACAGGACTGCACCAGATGAGGTGCTACAACTGAAAGAAGTGAACAGATACCCCAATCCCTAACGTAGAAGCTATCTCCAATTGATAACCACTTACAAATGAAAGTTTAATTTTCTACAAGGGATTCTTATGGGAAATAAACTACTCTTAATGGTAGGCAGCACGCCCCAGCAGTAGTAAATGACCAACAGAAAATTAACTTACCAGCGTCTTTGCAGGTTCCTTGTTGTTAATCACGAGCTCTGGTAAAACCAAGTYTGTTTCATTTTGAAATCAGTGTCTACAGCCATTTGAAACTGAGGAAATATATTGGATGAAATAATATCTCAGGCTCCATGGCTTATCAATGCCAGGACAAACTGTAGCAGCACAGTCAAGCACTGACAAACCTGAGTATATCTCAGAAACTGATATTCACTTACAGTGTAACAAGGTCCTTATTCACAACTTAAATAGAATGACCAAGAGCTTAGAGAGTTTGTAATATTAAATTAATTTATAATTACTAAAACAAATATTAGTCACTAATATTAAAATTATTGAACATAATTTTATGTCATAGATGCTAGAGTAGAACCCACTACTAATTTCATAAACAAGTAGAATTTCTAACTACAAATTCCTTATCCCCACATACACATGTAAATAAGAACAATTCATCAAATAAACTTCTTTTTGCAGAAGAAAGAGAGATTATTTCAGAAAGTCACAACAGGTCATAGGGCAAGTAACAATTGACTATAGGGTGCTCCACACCAGTGGACACATCGAAAATATAATTCCCACACCTTGGCTCAGGGAACAACATAGAGAAAGTGTCAGAAAGATTGTAATAGCCAGAGGACGACGACGGCTTTTGTGAGACCGTGTCTTGTATATAAAACAGGTGAGCCGCATATATGAAATCTTAACAATATGACTAACAAAAATACTACCTGAACAATAGCAATGCCAACATGGGTGGTGGAAATGTCATGGGACACCACTAAATAAGGAGCAACAGTCAATTAATGACTGCCAAGGAAGAGAATTAGTGTTTTCTAGATAGGATCAATCTAATTATCTAATACCAAGTGATCAGACCTAAAAATATATACATTAGAAGAACACTAAGCAGACTCATGTTGTATATTTGTATGTGTGGATATGTGTGTATATGTTTATACATGTATATAAAATATAAATATGCATATTTTATATGTGTGTAACAATAATAATCTAAGAAAGATAAAATCATAATTTTTGCAAGGGAGTTTTCAGGGACAGGAGAGATTGGAAGGACAGTGAGAAGGTGATCTAAATAAAGTACATATACATGGAATTAAGAATAAATTTATAAAATATTCAGTGCTATAAGCAATTATTAAAGTATCTTCCTGGAGATACTTTAGTGTTTGATTCATAAATAGTGCATTTTTAAAAATGGTGTCCCAGATTTATTTCTATTAAGGAAAAGAATAAGATGCTAGGTACTATAATAAAACCATAAATACCATATTAAAAATTTGGATTAAAAGGGTTTTGAAATTCAACATACTTTGTTTCACAAATATGATCATTTGATTGAAAAATGACAATTAAGTTGTACTAAATTATTTATGAGAAATCTTTGCTTAGGTATGGTTCACCCCCTCCAGGAGTAGAGATTACCTGGTGCATGTATTTAGTTTTATAAATTGCATTTTTAGTTTATTCCGTTCTGCAGGGTGTGTCTCCACTGCCAGATTCTTTACATTCTTCACAAGAACCCCTATTACTATACTGTAATACTGTTTATTAAAGTCTTGGATTTTCCTTTGATTTTGTATTTTGTGTTTAAAAAGTTCATTAATTGTAATTTTGCATTTGACAAAGATTAGTTAAGAATTTACTATATAAAACATTATATGAGAGACAACAGTCTAGATCCCTTTCCTTTTTACATTTTAGTAATATTTAACCAAGAAAGATGTTTTGTTATTGTGTATACATTTATATGTGCATGTAAGTATGTATGTGTTTATACATGTGTGTGGATATATGTATATGTGCATGTATGTGAATGTATGTGTATATATGTGCATGTGTGTGAGAATGTGAATAAACATCCCTGTAGTTTTGGAGCTAGATCAGGACATACAGTAACTTCCTTTTATCATTCTTGCTCCTTTCTCCTTGAGGATCTCTCGTCAACCCAAAATCTATAGCGGAATTATAATCCAGCAACTTGGCTGCTCTAGTATGAGATCATGTGCAAAGACCTAGATTTATATGGTCCAGCTGGAATGCAGACATGCACTACATTACAGTATGGTTTGCCTAAAACATGAACAGTCCCTTAGTATACACTTCTGATCCCTGACAATGAAGGCAAGGTTAGCTTGTAGAAGAATGCAACCACATTTGAAATTGCACCTATAACTGAGGTGCAAACTGATAATTCAAAGAAAGATTTGACAGAATTAGTCAGAGATAGCCTATGCCCAACACACACAAGAACAGCACTGGAAAGAGAATCAACTTAAGAGCAGCAAGAAACAGATTAGTTGTGTTTTTGTATATGTGATAGTTTTACTGAGACAGTTTTACAGAGACAGGTTACAGAGGGAACAATCTAGAAACAAATGAAGTCAGAATCTGAAAGAGCTAGAGAATGACAAGGGACCAGAAGATTCGGACATATTGCCTGGCAAAGCAATTCAGTCAGAAGCTGAGTGAATCTGGGTTGAATCAGTCAGCTTGGACATTTAGAGGTTAGACATTTCTAGGCCTATGCCTAGGAATAGTCACAACAAAGAAGGAAATGCTCTGGGCTCACCCCAAGCTCTGCAGTTGCACAGCTTGGGTAAGGCTCTCATCTCGTCACTTTGTCTAAGTGACATTTCCAAAACATCTCTCCATTTGAGCTAGGGCTGGCTGGTCACTGAGTTCTCAACTCAGTATTGGGTTGTCTCAATATCTKCCTGTCTCAGCTCAGTAATGAGACAATCACTGTGTATGCTGGTCTTAATTTTACCTGGTCACTGAAGATGCAAATCTGGGTCCTCATGCTGATAAAATAAATGCTAATATCCATTGATACATCTGCCCACCTAGAAATAAACTCTCCCTTACCCATAAATATATTTTAATGAATATAATAAATGACATTAGTATGAAGATGGTCATATTTTAATATTTCTAAGACTTCTCATCCATCCACACCAATTTTTACTAATCTATTAGTGAAAACACTTGGTGGAAAATTTCAAATGGCAATCAATAAACAAAGTACAATTTTCTTATTTTCTAAACTGAAATATCAGCATGATTTCTTTAATTCTCTTTGTTGTTCTAAAGCTTTCACCAGAAATTCACCATCTTTATGGGTTTGAGAATGATACTGCCTTCAATATCAAGGCGAGCAAAACATTAACATACATTACCAGAATTACACAAAAGTATGGATTGAGGTAAAAAAAAAAGTAGGCTACTATACATTGGAGCTCTAAAACCCATGAACCACATCTAACTTGCTGTCTGCTTTGTGAATGAAGTTTTATTTGCACATAGCATTTATGCATTGCAGTAGCTGTTTTTCCTCCTAAAACAGAAAAATAATTCTTATATAAAATCTGAGCACCCCACACTATTTTATTTGATATTTGGCCTTTCATAGACAATGTTTGTTAATCCATAGTTTAAATGACATAAATTTATACTATATATTAAATTGTTTTATGGAGATCTAAATAAATACAATTTCAATTTATATGTTTGTTTGTAATGTATTGTTTGTTATGACTTTAMATTCATTTAACTATATTTAAGAACAAAATCATAACATTTAAGAGTTAAAAATAAACATAACAATTATGAAATAAAATATATTAAAACAATTGAAAGCACACATTCTGCAGTATGAACTCTTGGCTGAAAATTATTCTAAAAGACTGGTGGTATGTAGCTGACAAAATTAATAGAATGATGATTTGATGACTCTAGATTTTCAAGACCATGTGATGTTTAGAAATTAACTTATCCATGTAGAATACCCCATGCAAGCTTATATACATCCACATCTACACACACACACACATACACACACACATACACACACATACATATACATATACTATACATATATATACACACACATACACATACATATACATATACTATACACATATACATACTATACACATACACATATACTATACACGTACACATACACATAAACACACACACTACACTAATACACATATATACATACACATATACATATGTATGCTACACATATACATACATATACACATACACATATAATATACATATACATCATTTTGTAAATAATCTCTACTATAGTCTCAACACCACTCTAACTGTAAACATTCATATGCACTGTATATGTGACTCTTTGATAAATCAAGAACTCCAACATTGTGGCATACTTATCACAATTGAAAATGGGTAATAAGTAGACGTGAGACTCACTTAAAAGATAAGTCCATTTTAATCTATATATGATGTTGAGTCAGATGTAAACCTCAATTTTACCCTCTAAAATGTTTCATGAATGCTCTTAAACAAACAGAACAAATAAAGAGAAGCATCCCTGTCTTGGGTACCAATAACTGGTCTTTGGATGACATATAATGTCAATAGAGTCATCATTACATAGAATAGCAATGAGGATGCTTACTTATGGTCCAAAAATTTTAACGCTGAATGCAGACATGGCTCAGGGAGGCACTCAGAGTATTATCTGTGTGCTTGTTTTGAAAATATATATTTTTCTTCATTATTCTTTGAATATTTAAATAAAAGAAAAACTAGTTTCTTTAGATGTCAAAGTTTAACATGAGCAAATTACTTAATGACTTTTCAAAGGTACATTAGAGAAAAAGGGTGATATTTCATAAAATATTAGTGCTTAAGATCTTTGGAAATAATTACAGGCATAAGTACTAAAAGAAAAGAAATCAAGCATATTGACCTGTACAAGTGTGTAATCTGAGTTTTGGCTGATGCAGGACAATTATTCTCTTTCTTCTCAACTGTCTTAGCCCCTCTGCTCTGCAAGGTGGCTGGAGCAAGTGCATCCTTGACCCAAAATGAAATGTTTCATCAACTAGTTTAAAGACTGTTTAAAAAAAAAAAAATCACGACTTGGCTTTTAGCCGCCAGTGTCCTCTGAAATACTCTGCTGATTCACAAAGCTGTCTGAGAAATTCACGAGGCCACTGCAATATCATCCTGAATGAGGATAAAGTATCCATTTGAAGATTGGAAAATTTACTTTATTGGCTGAAAGGGTAATCCCCTTTGGTTTAAAGGAAGGCATTAGAAAATCTATTACATTTGAATTATATTCCTCAGCCACCATCTTATCGTGTTACAATTAGTATTTCATTTTAATTGTGCTGCTATATAATTTCTTATGGAAAGATACTCAGTCTGAACTTTGAAGTGTTCCTTCCCCCTCCCTTTTTTCACATAATACTTTTCTAAAGAAGGTGTAGAGATTATTAACTTGTGTTAATTATGCTTTCTATTTTGTTATTCTTAGTGATATGAAAAGAAGGTAATATATGAAAATATGTTTGTTATTGCTTATAAAATTGGAGTCTGGTTGTCCAAGCCATTCCAAAAGACTATTTTAAACAAATTTGTAATCAGACACACGTTCCTGGCTTTTCATTTTAATAAAAATACTTTTTTCCCTTCCTTCCTTCCTTCCTTCCTTCCTTCCTTCCTTCCTTCCTTCCTTCCTTCCTCCCTTCTTTCTTTCCTTCCTTCCTTCCTCTCTCTTTCTCTTCATCTCTCTCTTTTCTTTAATATTTCCATACTTTCTTCTCCCTTCTCTCCTCCAGTCCCCAGTGACCTCCCCTGTATACTCCCACACACCCAGTCCTCCTCCTTTTATCTTCATGAATGGACAGACCTTCTATGGATATSAATTCAACCATGGCATATTAAGTTGCACTAATACTTACCCTCATATTGAGGCAGGATAAATCAGCACAATAAAAGGAAAGTGTCCCTAAAGCAGGCACATGAATCAAAGAGAGCCCCTGTTCCCACTGTTAGGAATCCTACAAGAAGACCAAGTTACACAACTATAAATTATATGCAGAGGGCCTAGGTCATTTCTATACAGGCTCCCTGGTTTTTAGTTCATCATCTATGATGGATCCCCCATGAGCCCAGGTTGGTTGGAACTAGAATAAAAATCATCCTGAGTGAGGCAACCCAGGCCCAGAAAGACAAACATGGTATGTTGTCACTTATAACTGGATAAAGTAAAGGATTTAAGTTGATTCTCCATAAAGGATAACCATACTACAATCCATAGATACTGAGATTTCCCTGTGAAGGTGAAATAGAATATACATCATAGGAGATGGGATGTGTGTGTGTGTGTGTGTGTGTGTGTGTGTGTGTGTGTGTKTGTGTGTGTGTGYGYATGCTCATGTATGTGTAGGGAGGTATCAGAATAGGAAGGATCAATTATGAGAAAGATGGAGGAAGAGAGTACTGGAAAAGACTCCTGGGTTCTTTTAGAATGATAGATTCTTTTTCATTGAGAAGCATAATTTATATACATATCTTCAGTTTATTTCTATTTTACACTTTATTTATCAAACATTTCTAAGAACTGCCCCATTTCCTCCCCATGACCTTGTTCATTCTTTGAGCAAACATTTAGTAAATATCACTACTATTATTTAGCTTTGCTTGTTGAAAATATGAATAAAATACTTGCCACCTGAACAAACTGAGTTTTCAGAAAGCTTCTGTGAATGGTTTCTTCTCACTGAGCAGACTGTATGATGCCTTAAAAGGTGAGATTTGATGGATAAGACATTTCAAGGCAATAAAGCAGTGCTAGTATAAACATTCTTTCTTGAAAATAAAGAACTGGAAGAAAAAATTAGAAAGGTCTAGAAAGTTCACATCATGGTGAGTTCGTATTTGTGGAGGAAACCTGGCGCAAATGATGAGACTGCACCCGGTAATGAGTCAGGCCATTGAGAGCTGTGTGAAATGTAACATACTAGATCTTATTCACCAAACAGTAAAACATCCCTCATTAAAGTTAAGAAAAGTCTTTTAATAACAATGTCAAGGGCAGGTTGGAAATTGAAAGAAAGAAAATACTGAGAAAATACTAGACATGTCAGTGGGAGAAAATTGGTACCTTGTTTTGAATTGCTTCTTGTGCAGAAAACTATTCTTAGTAAGAGAACTTTATATCTAATTGTTGCCCTGAATGTTACATGGGARAAACTTTTGCCAGTCATTAGTTACTATATACCCATGGAGATCTTGATTCTTATTATTGACTAAGTTATATACCTCCAAGTTCTTATATTGAAGTCCAAATACCCAATGTGACTATATTTAGAATTACATAGTTCCAAAAGAATGAATAGATAAGGTCAAATGAGGTCTGATGCCCCCACAAGATGGAAAGAGACACATGGATATTTTCCACTCAGTGTGCAGATAGAGGAAGAGACATATGCAGGTACAACAGACAGTAACCAGACAAGCCAGGAATTGAGACATCACCTGAAACCAAATTTGAAGGCTACCTGATCTTGGACTCTGTATCCACTCTGTGAGAAGATAAAATTCTGTATTTCAGCCAGAAGCACTCCAGTCTGTGTTATTTTGTTATGGGAGTCAGAGAAGATAAAGGCCAAGGATGGAGCCTCCTTTGTAAGTTCCACATACCTTACCCCAAAAATGTATTCCCAGGCTGGAGTACTACTAGCCTGGGGCACATCAGACTCATCTCAACTTCTCATCTACTTAGAAGCAGAAAGGTAAAGCAGGCAAGAGGAACTGGCTCACATAGGAAAAACTCAGCAAGTAAGGGGCTTCAGTGGGAAGGAAAATGATTTAGTCAACACTAAAGTCCAAACTCATTTGTATTTGTAGAATGTCTTTAGAAGTATTAGCTCAAAATTACCATCTTGAATGTAAAGAAATGCAGATACTGGGATATGTACATTGATCAGTGAGGCCTATGGCATGGTGGAATATCAGTTGGTTTTGATGTCTCTGGTTCCCATGAAATTATCTTTTACATCTTGTGCTGCCTCACTTTTTAAGAAACTTATACTCTTTCATTTCCTTCTTCTTTATACTTGTTCAAATGTTATGGAAGTTAGAAGCATTTACCTTCTGTTATCTAAAGCCCCCAGCTCTCTTCTCTTGATCAGGAGAGTTTAACCATACTTAAGATTCTTTTTTTTCAATTTATTTCTAACTTCAGACTATAAATCTACACTTCTATGGACTGGAATTTCACTTAGCCAGTTGACCATGGGGTAATTCTGGTTAAATGTTTCTTGGCAACATAACTCATTTATTTAAGTTCTAATAGGTATGAGTCCCTTTCTAGTATTAATATTATTCTTCCTTTAAATCTGTTTTGGGAAGCATTAAATCTAATTAAGTTGTAGGATGTAAGCTTTCAAAGATGTTAATTTTTAAAGACATGGAATCCAACCTAGAAGTAGGACATTTCATATGTCAAAGACAGATATTGTTATACCTTAAAATTGTCTCCAAATAAGTCTAGAACTAGTCAAGATCCCTCTAAAATATAGTCTTGTTGATGTGCTAGGAAATATTTTCCTTCTTTTCAAGTTTCTCCATTTATAATAGTGAATTTCTCTTAGTTCCCCTTGGTTCAAAATATAGTAGGGAACCTATTAAGGATAGGTTCCTAATTAGGAATTAGGTTCCTAATTGGGACCTTTGGGTTCCTCCTAATTAGGAATTAGGTTCCTAATTGGGACCTCCCTTTGGTTCAAAGTATAGTATGGAACCTATTAGCAATAGGTTCCTATTAGGAATTAGGAACAAAATTAGGAATATTTCCTAAATATTGAAAGTTGAATGAAAGGAGTAAAAGACTGATTCATAAATTTGGTCTTTCCATTTATTGCACATAGGTAACCATTCACAAAGTGAAACCAACTGTTCCTTACTATTTGTTACCATTGTATTCTCAAAAGACTTTATAATGAACAAAAAAAAAAAAGAAAAAAAGAGAGTAAGAAGAATAGTTTTGTGCAGCTGTTTAATAAAAATTTGTTGGTAACTTGTCATTGGTCTATGAAGGCAAAATAGACTTCAAAATAAATAATAATCTTTTACTATTTGGTTCTGTTCTTTTTGTTCTATTGGTAAAATGCATAATTGCTGCACAAAATAGCAATAGCTTTTGATAACATGGTCTCTTGTATTTGCAGTGGCCTTTGTAGAAATTAAACTGGTTTTGAAAATGATGACATAAAATACAAGTTAGTACAATGATGTAGTCTTAAAGATACAGGAAGTAATATTGGTGACTAGTGACAATAGGGAAGATTAGATATTCTTTAATCAGAATGAATGTAGACTCTGGTCTGGAGACCATTTCTTATTTGATCACGCTTGGAAAACAGCAAATGTCAGGGCCATTATTTTTTATTAACAGGATCTGGCATGGGCATAAATAGCAAATTCAACTATCTTATTTTTTGTGGTGGGCTTCAGAAACAAATTGGGTTGAAAAATATTATCTGGAAATATATTATATACTGGTTCTTATAGATGAGTGGTATCAATTTTTAATAGAATATTTTAGAAGTAAAAGCCAAGGTAATTATTTGTAAAATGCTAATGAGTCGTCTTTGTCACAAAAAGGATACTTTGTATGTCTGGCTCATCACAATTTTAATTGTAAATCTCAGGAAATGTAGAATATGAGAATTAAGTTAGGAAGTGCTCAATGGATTGCAGAGTAAATTTTATTAAATTTCTTCATAAAATAACATCGACAAATAATCTAATATAGAGCTGTCTGTGCCCTTACAAGGTATCATTGTAGGAACAAATAGAAGATTCCAAACTCAGCCTAAGTTCTCTGAGTTCATTTTCAATGATTTTGATGATTCTCTGTGATATGTATTTATAAAAATTGTTTGCTTTCTCTTCAGAGCAGTAGTGCTTTAAAAGAACTTTAATATTTAAATATAAGATTTAATATTTAGTGTAATACTTCTTACATTGTAGGGTATTAAATATAATCCATTCTATAAATAATACAACCATATCATTTTAATACAAATTATAAGTGAAATTTCAATAAAGAAAAAGAAACAAGTAATATGAGAATAACTTGAAAAGATTTGGAGGAAAAGCCAATTTCTTCCTTTGTATGTTTTTTCCCCCTGTAGTTGGCTTGAGTTTTGAAAGTTGTTACCATCTGTTTTGTTCATTCAGGTATGAAACGTGTCATTTGTATAATCAGCAGTGCCTGTTAGAAAGCAGCATCTAGCTTTAGCTTCACCAGGATCTATAGTGAAATGCCACACCAGGCTTCATAATTCAGGCTCAGTAAATATTGTTTACAAGAATCTAAAGAGTGAGTCCAATAAAAATCGTTCTGAGTTCCTTTAAAATTACTACCTTTCACTTTTACTCACCTTGAGACCAAGTTTCATTTGTATTCAGAGTTGTTTTGGACTCACTTTAGAGGCAAGGCTTGACTTGTGCTTGCATTGGAATTCTTATGCATTCCAAAGGGCTTCAAATATAGGTGTGTACCACTGACCATGGCTATTTTCATTATTATTATTATTATTATTATTATTATTATTATTATTATTATTATATAACCTTAAAGCAGAGTTTAAGTTTTTCACTAAGGTCTCTTATCTATTTGAAGCTGACTTTTGTTCAGGGCGACAGATCAGGCTCAAGCTTTATTCTTCTACATGCAAGCACCTAGTTGTTGGGAGTCTTTTGGTACTCCGTATGATACTGAAGGTCAGAGGTAAACACCAAAGCAGCTTCAAACTCTTTGTTAGATGGTGACGCCTGTAAGGTGTGTTAGTTTAATAATGGCATAGAACTCGTCAGAGTAATCAAAGAAAATCTTATTGGATTTAAGGTCCAATTTGTGCATTAAAACCCATACCTAACACTTTTCCAGTTTTCCAGTGGCTAAGAATCTGAAACTCGATAGACCAGGGACCTATCAGTAAATCAAATAGTATAGTTCTGGTAGAGGAAAAAAACATAAAATGTATCCTAACAACACCTGCCTTGCTCAGAGAATCTTCCTTCTGCAGTAGATGGGAAAAAAACAATAGAGAGACTCCCAGCCATTACTACATGGATTTTGTAGAAGAAATTTCTGTGAAGAATGACATGGAGATTTTGATTGAGATTGCAGCAAATCTGTAAATTCTTTTTGGTAGAATGCTTATTTTTACAATATTACTTCTTCCAGTCGAAGTGTGAGTATTTTYTCAATTTTAGAAAGGTTTAAAGTGTTCACACAGACCTCCTTGGTAGTTTTACTGACTTATTTTGTTATTTTGAGGCTATTGAGAATGGACTTATTTCTCAGTGTGTTTGTTGTCRGCATATAGATAGGTTACTGATTTCTTTGAATGCTAATTTTATATCCTGCATCTTTGCTGAAAGTAGACATCAGTTTTAGGGGGTTTCTGGTAAAAAAAAAATTGGTCTCTTTTATAGAAAACATAATATTTGCAAACAAGGTCACTGATTTCCAATTTATATTTCCTTCATTTTCTGATCCTGTCTTATAGCTTCAGCTGACATTTGGAGAAGAATGCTGAAGAAAGAGCACTGTATGGGCAGCTAGCAGCCTTGCCTTGGTGTCTATTTTGTCAGTGCTTCAGCTTTTTCTCGATTTGTGATGACAGTGGCGATGGGTTTGTCATGTACAACCTTTATTGTGTTGTCGTATGTTCCCTTCAACCCTGTCCTCTCTTGGACTTTTATCCTGCACTATCACAGGCATTTTCTGCATCTAAGGACATGACTTTTGATCATCATATGAATTTTGTCTCCAGGTATATTTTTATGATTTATTTGCTCATATATGTTGAAATACTCCTGGATTCTAGGAAAAAAGCTAACTTGAAAATATCAGAAGTAGCATTAAAGTCAACATCTAAGACAGTCTTCCTCTCTCATTAGGTATGTGAAACTCTGACTTTTGGTTACCTTATCAGTAAATTGGAGAAAATATTAAATCTGTTGGTATAGATTGAATTTATAACCAAGGGACTGATACTTGTTATTTCACAAATAATTTGTCTATTTTGGTATACTCATTTATGTTGAAAAATGCATTCATTTTATGTACATTAAAACGAAATTAATTTACTAATTTCTTGAAGTAAGCAATGATCTTAACATTAAAAACAGCTCTATGGTTCTAGTTTCTTTATTCACTACTGGTAAATTTTTWAAAAGGTATTTCACCTAATTGCAATAATATATTGTGTGAAATTGAATTTAATTTAATCTTTTTTGGAGGAGTAGAATGTCTAGTATAATCCTGGGATAAAAGACTGATTAGTGTTAGCTCCATGAACAAAAAAAAATAAAGAAAACAATAAACATAAACAAACAAAAATATCACAATAGTAGACTCTGAGGCTTATCAAGTCATTTTATTCATGGGCAATTTTCAACCTCCCAACTTAGTGTTTCTGACTTTAAAAGGATATAGCAACCTTTTAGGCAGGGTATTAAGATTAATTAGTTTAGATTGCAAAGTGCTTTATGGATGAAATATTGTATGAGATAATAGGATAAATATTAATAATATCCTGTTAGAAGTCTACAGATGGCCATAGTAAAATAACTAAGARAAATAAATTGCATGGCTTGGTTTGAAATTGGAAATCTCTAATGGAAGGAAAGTTTGTTCCTACTGCGTGCAGTGTTGCATCATGCATAATGTAATACCAGGTCATTTCCAATTGTTTTAATTGCCGCAAGTAACTGATCTTTAATGCTGCTCCTGACAAGGTTTAGCTCAGCCCTAATGAGTGTAAAATGGTGCCAAAGACTAGCATTATCCCCCATTGAACAGTAAATGGTATCGACCCTCTTCCCTGGGTCCATCACTCAACAGACTCCTTAATGTAATTCATGACACAATTAACATTAATTAACTTTACAAAAATCCCTCTACTCTCTGCTGTTTTAAGACTTCAGGCATTGAAGAAGGCGAAGAGCAACTAACAGAAAAAGTTATGAATCCTCTTGCGAGAGCCATCAATTAGGATAAGTAAAAGATTCCTAAATTTTTATAACCCTCATTTATCACTTGACACTCCTGATAAGTTTATCCTGTGCAAAGATATCTTTAAAGCCATTCAGTATGAAAAGAACCATTCATCTCTGTACTTCACACCCACTTTAAAACCAAGAGTGGGAGCTTCCAAATTCATGTCAGAGTAAAGCAAGAGTCACAAGTGATTATTGGGCCCTAGGTGCGAACTCCCTAAGTGCCTCTCAGGCACACAAGGGAAGAACTTGGCCTTTTCCTTCTCATCTCTATCTCTGGAGAACACTTCTACAGGAACTACATTGCTGCTCTGAGTTCAAAGTGATTAACAAAGCTTTCTCTAGAATTGCAACAATAATGGGGAATCTACATTCATTAGATGTGAGACTCTACATGTATTTTCCATCTAATCATTGCAGTTAGTTCATGTAACAGGCTGTCACAATGATTTGAGTGAAACTTCCTAGTGATATAATGATATTTGCTTTATTCTAAATAGCCAGATGTAATTGTCCATTAATGATGGAACTAGTGTTCAAATCTACTTTACATTCTGAATTAATGGCCTTTTGTTAGAAAGGTAGCAAATTTGGCCTTGGTGTATGTGAAGTATCCTAGTAATTATACTTAGGAAGCAAACTGAAAGAGCAATGGCTCTCAAAGAGAAAGTATGCAGAATTTCTTTGTTAAATAAGAACCAGGGGTGAGGGTAATAGAGAAAAACTGATTTATCTACCTAGAAAGTACGGACTTTCTTCATAACTTACATGCTCAAAAAGTGCCCTAGAGAAGCCTTGTGGCTCTTAGATAGTTACATTGAAAAGAAGATARCTCCTCATTCTATATATTCCTTTMATAAGTGCTTAAAGACTTTTCAGAACAATTGACTTCTGTTTCAGACATTCGCCATTTGTCTTAGGCACTTTACCCTCATCATTTGGATTTTAGATCTTTCAGTAGGATTAGATATGTGCAAACTTCCTTCATTAATCTTTTGGTTATAGAGACCTTAAGCAAACAGCACCAATTCCATAGCAAGTTTCTTCTTTTAAAGTTTATTTTCATCTGTGCATTTGAATGCATGAATGTGTGTGTGTGTGTGATTAATGAGTGTTCTTACCTTCATTTGTATAAATTATGTATCTGAGATCCAGTTGCTAAAATCAGCTTTAGACTCTCCTATAGAAAAGTTTTTCTGTGAAGTCCGATGTGCTGTATAAACTATTCCACATGTCAGTTTTAGTTAGTGTATAACATGGTATTAAAAAATCCTGCAGAAATAAAAATAGAAACTCAATTATACATCTATATTCTAAACAATGATGTGGAAAAGTGTGAAACTATTTCAGGACTGGAGCGTGTATCAGCTCTTGAAGAATGTAGAGATGTACATTTCTCAATGCATTTTCTTTATATTACTGTATGGATTATGTTGAATCTTTTCTTTCTTAAAAAAGTATACTGTAACCTCATGCAAACTCTTTAGCCAATGCATGACATGAGATGTCATGTACAGTTCAAGGTGGAAACTGGAAAATTTAAAGACTTTTTTCATTTGTTAATACATGGTTATGTTTGTTTTTAAATCCTACTTCGAAGGAGGGATGACAAAAAAAATTCCAGAAAGATGAAGATTTAAGCATCTAGCAATATCGTATGATCCTATGTATCTTAAAACAAATATTATAATACCAATTGAATAATTTTAATTATTTTTCATACAGCATACATTAAGGTAAACTGATAATTTTCCTGGTAAGAAAAAAATGATGAGGCAGACCCATATTGTATGAGAACCACACCACCTGTAAATAGCCTTTACCATTATAACACAGACACAGAGTGACAGCCATGTAGAAGAATTGTCAAAGTCATGAAACATTATGGAGAAAGAACTTAGAAACCGAGGGTAGGTAAAGACCAGTTGGAGCTATGTCACATTTAAGTAGAAGAAGAAAGGATTTTAACGGTGTTCTAGTCTATCCTATACTTGGGGGAGTAGATTACTTCACTAGATAGATTCAGACACTCTGTTGGTTAAAATATAGTACATGTAGTTGAGGAGGAGAAAGAGCCTAGTTTGGGAGAAGCTGGAGATGCGTAGTGGAGAATAGTTGTGATCAAAACACATTGTATGTGTGTATGAAACTTTCAAACAATAAATAAAAGTCCTTGAGGGATAAAATTCAGTATAATTTTTTTATAGTTTTGGTACACAACAGAAAACTCATCAGTAATTTTTACTTTGAGTTACTATTATCGACATTTAGATCAAAAGATGTTTGGCTGTTTGAGAAATCATGGTATAACGTCATTCATTTTCCCTCCTAGTATTTAAGCCTCAAAGTTAAAAATGGGGCTTATCTGTGTCACATAAATCTTCTCTAGGTGGTAAGCATGCAAACATCCCACTACTTTGTTCTTTTCACATTGCCCTGGTAATATTGAATGAGAACACTCATCATTGTTTCCTCATACACATCAAGTCTAAAAATCACATCCATTCATCCATTCATTTATTAATTATTTGAATCAGTCTGCACAATAATATRAAGCACATGTAAACACATTAATCCATCTCAGGAAATCCTAGTGGAAGCCAGTTACATAAAATCATGATAACTCATTGAAAAATGTCTAGATATTTTTTTAAAAAGCTACAAGTATAAACTTTTCTAGCAATATAGAAAAACCGATTCAAGGGAATAATATTCCATACAGTTTTTTAATGAACATAAGTATAAGTGAGGATGAGAAGAGAGCATTAGACTCACAAATAAGTCAGTGAAAAACTTAAAGGTATGAGCATACAGAGTTCCCTCTGAAACTGTGAACTGGAGAGATAAGGAAGGGACATTTATAGTAGAGATGAGATTCTCAAGCCCATCTGAATTCTACCATTACAAGCCCCACATTTCTCTTGACGGTAATGAAGATTAAAGACATTTAAATTAGAAAGTTATACTTTCAGGCTCACCTTTGAAAACATTGACTAGAAATTATACAATGATATGCAGCAAGCCAATGCAAAGTCTGTTAGACTTGAACTTCACCAATTATAAAATTCTGAGGAGGCATTGACTTCTACCCAACATTTCATCAATTCTGCATCCAGACACATTCAAGACTTCTGAAATCATTCTCAGACATGTAAGAAAAGTGTTCAATCTCTCATCCTAGTGATATTTTATTATGGTATCTGCACACCAAAGATTTTTCAAAATTAATTTTTGGGGACCACAGAAAGGTCTTGGTATTGAAAGGCACTGTCTGCCATGCAATATAACCTGAATTCAACCCCAAGGGTTCGTGTGGTAGAAGGGGAAGATATAAGTCCTGAAATATTTTCTCTGAACTAAATCTGTGGGGCATGAAATATTCTCTCTCACAATCAGTGAATTACAAATGTGACTTATTTTTAGTTAAGAAATTGTGTTGATATCAAAAGATTTTTCATGTCCATCTGATAACCACTGAAGCTAAGCATATATGTACATATACATCTGAAGTGATAGTTGAATTTTTCTCTTCTTTTAGCTTTCCCTTCTGTATTTTTCTACCCACTATGCGGTTCCATTTCTTAAACAGTTCTTATAATCCTGGTGCATCTTCAGTGTCCTTGAATACTGTCTCTAATATTACTTCAGTTTTTCAAGTGCTTCATATAAAGGAAAAGTATTATGAGATTCCGGAATGCTCTGGAAAATATGTATATATGTTTGAGATTTATTATTATTTACAAATAACTAGTTAAAATATTGTAAGGCAGAGAATCTCATAGGAAATAATTATATGACCTAGAAATAAGAGAAAGAAATAATTGAAACACCCATCAAAACCAATGAAGCAACAGTCACCAAATCCACAACTGCAGTTACAATAAAGACATAATATGGGGAGAGATTCTCAGTCTTATAGCAGTATGATTACCACACAAATTAATTTATAAATTCAATACAATCTGAGTGTAAAGTTGATATAAAATTTAAACCTCACACTAATAGCAAATGCACTTTTGAAAAATATCAATAGTTTTATAAATCACAAAATAATGGTTTCACTTCCTATATAAAGTTACTAAAACAACATGTTTTTGGTTACAGAAGAAGCAAAGTAATTATAATAAGCAAAATATTTTATTTTTTACATTTTGTATTGGATATTTTATTTATTTACATTTCAAATGTTATCCCCTTTCCTGATTGACCCCCCAAAACCCCCTATCCCATTCCCCTCCTCCTGCTTCTATGAGGGTGGGCCCCCATCCATTCACCCACCCTCTCCTACCTCCCTGCCTTCACATTCCCCTACACTGGGGCTTCAGGCCTTCATGGGACCAAAGGCCTCTCCTCCCATTCGTACCTGACATGCCCATCCTCTGCTACATATATGGTTAGAGCCATGGGTCCCTCCATGTGTACTCCTTGGTTGGTGGTTCAGACCCTGGGAGCTCTGGTTGGTTGAAATTGCTGTTCTTCCTATGGGGTTGCAAACCCCTTTGGCTCCTCCAGTCTTTAACTCCTCCACTGGVGACCCCATAATCACTTCAAATGGCCCTAAAGCAGTCTCTTATATTACAGACTCATGATAACATATTAAGTTAGCTCATATAGCAAACATGATAAATAAATGCCATGAGAACAATTAGTAATTGCCTTGGCTATGATAGGATGTTCTGAGGTAGTGTGGTGGAAAAGTAACTTTATAAATTAGTGTAATCAGATTTTTTTGGTGGTCTAGCATGGATGCCCTTTACTGATGATGCACTAAAACCAACTGCAACTTGTGTTGACTGATGGTACTCACAAGAGCACCCTCTCAATAGGTTGGAGATACTCTAGTAGTACAATACTATTTAGGTATTAATGATGTCAGGCTGGGACTAGATTATTAACTAACTACATCTGACGGCTTTTTTTTACTACATTATCTTTTTGTCACTCATTTCAAAGGGTATAATTATTTATATAATAATTCTTATTGCAGTATTTGATTCTCATGAAACTGACATGAGAGGACCTAACAGGATAAGATTATTCCTCCTTTTTGGAAGGACTGTGTGATTTAACTGAGATTTATTTGTTTTGGCACCCCTGAGACTCTGGTGCTCCTGGGCTTGTGATGACATCATCCCATGTATATGACTTATAAGTCTCTGAATCCAGAATTAAATAGAAGAGTTTTATAGCACACCTCTACCTATTTCTAGTCAAGAGAGATTAGGGGAGACACAGTAGTTCTCACACACCATTATCCTGTGAAGATTCACTAATGTAGAAGTCAGTGGTGACAAGCTTGAATTAAAAAGTTAAAGGGAGAGCTTTGAGAGTTGAAGGTAAGATTAAGAGGTAGCTAAGTCAGCAAAATCCTTGCTGTACATGCAAGAGGATGAGGGTGCAATCCCCAGAAACCAAGTGAAAAATAAGGCTAGATATGATAACACCAGCTTTGGAGAGGCAGAAACCGGTAGACACTTGGGACTTGTTAGCCAGTCTACATGGCCTAAGCAGTGAGCTCCGTGTTTAGTGTAATACTGTGTTGCACAAAATGAAGTATGTGCCTTCTGAGGAACAGCATCTGAGGTTGAAATCTAGCCTCAACATGTACACACACACACACACACACACACACACACACTGTTAATGAACATCCACAAATACTCTTTCACAAATATGCTAAAGTATAAGTGTCTCTGTTGCTAAAACATAGACTAAAGTTATCATCTGTTATACTAAATGTATGTAAACAAAGAATGCTATTCGGGTAGCTTTAATAGCAGGACCACGTTGTACGAATTCTAGAAACTTATAAAAAAGACAGGAATTTAGACTTTTGAAATGTTTGTATAAAAAAAAAAGATTGGGCATCAGTAATCTCATAAAATGAAATCTCAAAGCATGGTAGAATTTAATAAATATGTTAAAGAATTCGCTCATTAGGTATATCCATTGTGATTTAAGCTCTTGCATCTATCCTGCTTTCTGTCTACTGCTAACACATTCACTGAAGGCCCATGGTCATATAAATGAAACACAATGGATATACGAGGGTTAAAGCATGTGTGAGGGAAATAGGCCCAGGGCTAAATTAAGCTGGAAATGTATTTCAAACCACTTTATGCATCTAAGTGTGAGACACCTAGAAGAGAGAGGATGGCTTGGTGTACTTCTTTCTGAAGACAATCATGACAAATCATTACAGACATTTGTCTTCAAGCAACATGGACAGTTCTCAGTTCTGGAGSCCTGAAGGATAAAATGAGGTGTCAGTAACTCCACAACCTCCCTGAAGATGGAAGACAAGCATTCTTCCTAGCCTTTGCTCGTTGTTAACAGCTTCTACTATTCCTTGGTGTCCCTTACTGTGACAAAACACCATGACAAATAAGCAAGTTGGGGGAGCAATGGGTTTATTCAGCTTACACTTCTACAATACTGCTCATCATTGAGGGAAGGCAGGACAGGAACTCAAACAGGGTAAGATTTATCCTGTGGATAGGAATTGATGCCGTGGTTGTGGAAGAATACTGCTTACTGGCTTGCTTCAGTTGGGTTGCACAACCTGCTTCCTTATAGAAGGACATCCAGTTCAAGGGTACCTATATCTTCAATAGACTAGGCCCTTCTCTATTAATCAATAATTTAAAAAATGCTTTATAGCTAGGTGTTATGGAGGCATTCTCTCAATTGATGTTCCCTTCTTTTTGATAACTCTAACTTGTGTCAAGTTACCATCATACTAGCCAGCAGATTTGGAATCTAGTTTCACCATAAGAACTCTGTCTCTGGCTGGGAAAATGCTTCAGCAGCAAAAGTGTCTGTGAGCACCTGGAGTCCACACAAATGCTGGACAGACATGCCAACCACCTTTAACTTCAGTGCAAGGAAGGTAGAGACAGGGAATCCAAGAAGCAACCTGGCCTCCCAGACTAGCTGTAGAGATAAGCTCCTGGTTCAGCAAGGGACCCTATCTCAGTAAACAGGGTGGATAGTGATCAAGAAACACAGCTGGTAATCATTGTCCTCCATATGCCAGTGTGCATCTGTGCACTTGTGTACACCCACATACCCACACACGTTCAAATCTGTGTCCCCATTCAAAATACATAGACAAAAGAAAAAAAGTTTGTCTGTGTCCTCATGAATTGTCCTTCCTTTTTTAAGTGTTGGCATGTATGAAGGCCTCACTCACTGATAGAGTTTACCAGATCAGGCATGCTCACATTTGGTTATATTGGCAATGATCCAGTTACCAAATAAATCCACATTCATGGATTCCAAATGTTAAGACTTTAGCCTATCTTTTTGCAAGACACACTTCTACCAGATTCAGTGACAAGGTTCTTGACCTTGAGCCAAAGTTGGCAGTTGAGATCTCCAGTCTTCTCAAGTCTGCATTCATTTTACTCTTGCTCTCATCTACCAGACATAAGATGCTCATAAATCTCCATATTATTTGGCAAAGAATTTCAGAACATTGTGCCTGAGTACTTGTTCTACTGTGTTTCCTBTAGTTGATGTCTACAAAGTTCTTTCTCATGGACCAACTTGGTCATTCCAAAGGATTCTGTAGCATTCAAGTTTGTACAACAGTTTTTTATCAAATAATGTAAGAAACTTTCCTTGCAGTAAGTTTCTTTTAAGGTATCTGAAAATTTAATTGGTACATCAATTGGCAGGTGCAAGTTAATTTTATGGGTACTTAATTGCTAATTTCCTATGCAAATCAATATTTGAACTTTTAATTCTCAATTGAGCATGTATTAAAATGGGATTTCAACTGCTTAAAGTAAATGAAAAAATTTTAAGTGTATTTGCGTGCCTCAATATAGACCTTCTGTACTGGTGCCAATATGATCTGTGGCTTGAAAGCAAATCTTGTTAAAACCTTTTAAGAAGTAAATATCATTGCAGATATTTTCTTATATCTAGAAGGGCAAACTTCTAGATGTGTTTCCAAAACTTGCATTTTTATTTACTAAAAGTTCCCATGTTGTAAAACTAATAAATAGAAGTTGGGCATTAGAAAAAGATCAAACCTTGGGGGACACGACTCAAATCTGAACATGAAATTTAAGTGTCAGATTTATTTTAAATGCATGTGCAGAAGATAATTTTGTGTATTACTTTGTTTTGCTTGTGTTTTAAGTGTGAACCTTCATGTTAGTTCAGATGTGGAATTTTAACTTGAAGACTTGTGTTGATTCTCAACATTTTTATTTATCAATTAAGACATTTGGTTAATRCTTACTTATTAATTTTATAAAATAAAGAGGCTAACATCTCGTAATGGTTGTTATTTGGGGAATTTCTGTTTTAAAATTATAAAGTAGAAAAGTTTAGTCTGTATATACATATATATGTGTGTGTGTTTGTGTGTATATGTTTTTTTGTGTGTGCTTATTTGTAAAATAGTATTTACTTTCTGCTAACAATATTTATATCATTCTTGGTTAATTCTGAAATAAATTTTGGCTCTTTTCATGTACCTCAGAGTTATCTCCAACTCATGGTCCTCCTGCCTCAACCTTCCCAGGACTTGAGTCACAGAAATATGTCACCAAGTCTGGATATTTTATTTCTATGGAAAATAT
>BDUI01019128.1:19783-30604 GCA_002335545.1 Apodemus speciosus
AGATGATAGTTAGAAAGATAATACAAACAAATAATTTTACGATAGCTATTTATTATAAGCTTTTCTGGGTGTGGGGCTAGACTTTATTTTAAAGTGATATTTTTTGGTAGTAAAATATACACAATATTTAATCATTATAATAATGTTGTTTTAGGGTGTGAAGAGACACCATGACCACAGCAACTCTTATAAAGGAAACCATTTTTCTGGGGCTGATGTAGAGCTCCAGAGGTTTAGTTCATTAGGCTGTGCTATGAAGCATGGAGGCACGTAGGAGCCTGGTACTGGAGAAGGAGCTGAGGGTTCTTCATCCGGATCTGCAGGCAACAGGAAGTGAAACTGGGGGCCAATAGGCAGGCTCGAGCTTCCGAGACCTTAAAAGCCATTCCCACTACTCAACACACGTCTTCATACCTACCCTAGCAAGGCCACACCTCCCAACAGCGCCACTCCTTGTGAGCCTATGCAGGTCATTTTCTTTCAAACCAACACAAATGTATAATATAATTCTAAATGTAGAAGAAAGAAAGAGTTTTGACCTTTATTTTCATAAAGATATGAGGGCACATGCCTGTCGCTGTAGATTTTGTGAGGCTGATCCGAGAGGATCATGAATTTCAAGCCAGCCTGGACTACAAAGTGACACCCTGTCTCAATAAGACAACAACCACCACAAAAGAAATGAAAATATTTTAGGTCACAAATATATTTAATTTGATTCAAGCATTGTGTACTATATACAAGTCTCAAAAAAAGTACATGATACTCCATGGATGGGCACCATTTGTGTGTTTGTATGCATCCTCTAAGAAAAGAAGGAAAAAGGAAAAAGGGGGAGGAAGGGAGGAAGGAAGGAAATAACATCATTTTACCATTAAAGAATGTATGTATGTGTGAGTACAATGCCCAAGTAGGTCAGAAGAGACCTGGAACTGGAGTAATAGGCATGCGAGATGCCCAGCGTAAGTGGTCAGGATCAAACTCAGGTCCCTTGGAAGAGAAGGCAGGCCTCTTGATGGCTCCTTCCCTTTCTGGCCCCTCACTTTATCATTTAAGCACAGTGGTCTTACAAGGTTCACAATGCTGTACCTATCACCACCATCTGTCTTAGTTAGGGTTTTACTGCTATGAACGACACTATGACCAATGCAAGTCTTATAAAAGACAGCATTTAATTGGGGCTGGCTTACAGGTTCAGAGGTTCAATCCAGTTTCATCAAGGTAGGAACATGGCAGCATCCAGGCAGGCATGGTGCAGGAGCTGAGAGTTCTTCATCTGAAGGCTCCTAGTGGAAGTAACTTCCAGGCAGCTAGGATTAGGTTCTGAAAGCTCACACCCACAGTGACACACCTACTCCAACAAGGTCACACCTCCTAATAGTGCCACTCCCTGGGCCAAGCATATACAAACCATCACACCATCTATGGCTGAAACGTCTGCATCATAATTCTCTGTTATCTCACCCTAGGAACTTGCTTTCTACCTTCAGTCAATATGCATTTTCCCATTCTTAGATCTAACAATAAATGGCATCACCCATTTGTCCTTGTGTTTCTGGTTTCTTTCATTTGAGCATAATGACCCGCCTATGCAGGTCATGTGGCACACAGAGTATATCAAAACTTCACTTGTCATGGTAGAATARCATTCCACTGTCTGTGTGAACAGACCCTTCTTTGTTATCCACTCCCTGGTGGTGGGCAGTTGGGCTCTCTCCCTATTTTGCCTGCTATTCATAAAGCTGCTTTATGGTATACGAGTATCTGTTCACATCCCTGCTCCCAGGTTTTTAGCCTGTATACTTAGCAGTGGAAGTGATGGTGGGCCACATGATGATTTCATGTCTAACATGGTGAGGAGTCACCAGGCTGCTTCCCACCAGCAGGTCACAAGTGCCAATTTCACACGCTCACTGACACTTGGTGCCCTCTGGCTTTCTTTTTCTTTTTTCTAAAGGTGATCATTGCCGTCCCAGTGCGCTCGAAGTGGTAGTCATTGTAGTTGCGCCAGATTTTGGGTTAGAGTGGTGTCAAAGTCTTTGTCACACGCCTTCTAGGAGACTGGAGAAATTCTCCTGGCTTCATTGTCCGGGCCAAGCGCACACTTAGGAGATGGTTTTTCTGGTAGCAGCAAGTTTTGAAATATCCGTGGTGGGTGAAGGGATGAGGGATGCTAGAGGGACTCTATCTTCCATCCCTGCCATCCCTGGAGACGTGGGCCACAGGCACCCTTTGAATCCTGGTGCTATATGAAGAAACGGGACAGCTCCTAAAAGTCTGCTGAAAGCCACCCCAGCTTCATAGCCTATTTCACTGCTCAATGTCACAGCTGCATTACTAAAACAGCAACAACAAGAYGCCTTCTCTGGAATCTAGAAGTATGTGTCAGAGACCTGTTTGCATTATCAGGACTAAGAGCCTGATATAAAAAGCAGAGATGTATGTAACTTTAATTTTTTTCAAATCCTATTTTTAATGATGGTTCTTAAACGCTTTAACCTTCCTTGTAGCCCACCACCTACCAGAGGTCGTGAGAAAGAAAGGATACAGGAGAAGCCAGCCTTTTTAGAAAGGTCCTTTGGAGCAACTCCCATCTGTGTTGTGTGGAAATCCGCAGTTCAGTTCATGGGTTAACAGGCAGCAACAGCTCGATCCACTCGCGAACACCTCACAGATACACCAACAGTCCGGGATTCAGTAGAGTCAGGTTAGCAACAGTGGTGACATGGCCTAGCAGAGACAGCCAGGCCTCAGCTTCAGCCTCAGCAGGAGGGACCAACAGTAACACCAGGAGAAGTTCTCGGCTGTGCCTCTCTCAGGGAAGTGAAGATCAGCAAAGAGGCGAGACCCACAAGTGTTACACAGCGAGCTGTACCAGGAAGCCAAGCTCTGTCTCTGTCACTCTGCGGAGTCCTCTTTATACCCTCCAAACATCATGTGTCTTSTACATGAGCCTTGTCTCAGCATGGCTCTTGCCTCAGTATGGGTCTTGTCCCAACACAGGTCTTGCCTCARTATGCCCATCTCATCAGCCCGAATCCTTGGAAGCAGTAACACGCTGCAGCACATCACTACAAGTTTTTTGATGCATTTCTCTCCATGAAGTCCCGACAAAAGTAGCTCAACTATACAATGTAAGGCAGACCAATACATGTGTATCATTAACAAAGAATCTTTCATCATGTGTCCTTTCRCGTGYTTGCTTTAGCAGAGCATCCTCTCTCCTGTGTCTGCTTCAGCGAAATGTTCCTTCGCAAGTCCGCCTTAGCTTTTCACCTGTGTCCACTTTAATGAAACGTTCTTCATGTGTTTGCCCCCAGCAAAACAACATCCAACCAACTTTCCAAAGAACCCTTAAGATGTGGGTAAGAACCCACATCAGCTGTGTACCAGGGAAGTAGCTGGCATGCAGTTTAGTTTCTTTGAAAAAGACCAAAATGGTATAAAGGCGCTTGGGTATCAGCCTTGGAAAAACTATGTGTCAAGTACACCCTCTGGAATGCTGGTGGGAGGAGTGGAGCCAGGGACCTCCGACCCTGTTCTATTGGAAATACTAAGACTGGATGGGAAAACATTGGGGCTGGGGACCCACATAAGACCTATAGGAAAAAGAAAAAAACAGAATTGAAGAGATCAGGTAGAGAATGCAGCCCAGTTGGTAGAATCTTTGCTTAGCATGCACAAGGTCCTAGGTTCGATCCGCAGTACTGCATACCAACCACGTGTAGTAGTGCATGCCCGTAATCCCAGCATTCAAGAAGTGGAAGGGGTGTTAGAAATTCAAGTTCATTCTCATCTAGTTGGGGGGGGGGGGACAAAAGACTAAGATAAGAAAGAGACAACTGAAAAATTAAAAACAGAAACAACTTGGAGAAAATAATAATGAAAGAATCTTAGTTTTCCTTTGCCATCTTTCTTCATTTTATTTCTTTGAGATGTGACCATAACTGAAGCAGCCCAAAGATACTGGCACAGTAGCGGCTTCATGCTGCCATCAGCTAGCTTTGGCGGTCTGTAGCTCCTAAGCAATCAGGTTTTAGCATAGCCNGCAAGTCCGCCTTAGCTTTTCACCTGTGTCCACTTTAATGAAACGTTCTTCATGTGTTTGCCCCCAGCAAAACAACATCCAACCAACTTTCCAAAGAACCCTTAAGATGTGGGTAAGAACCCACATCAGCTGTGTACCAGGGAAGTAGCTGGCATGCAGTTTAGTTTCTTTGAAAAAGACCAAAATGGTATAAAGGCGCTTGGGTATCAGCCTTGGAAAAACTATGTGTCAAGTACACCCTCTGGAATGCTGGTGGGAGGAGTGGAGCCAGGGACCTCCGACCCTGTTCTATTGGAAATACTAAGACTGGATGGGAAAACATTGGGGCTGGGGACCCACATAAGACCTATAGGAAAAAGAAAAAAACAGAATTGAAGAGATCAGGTAGAGAATGCAGCCCAGTTGGTAGAATCTTTGCTTAGCATGCACAAGGTCCTAGGTTCGATCCGCAGTACTGCATACCAACCACGTGTAGTAGTGCATGCCCGTAATCCCAGCATTCAAGAAGTGGAAGGGGTGTTAGAAATTCAAGTTCATTCTCATCTAGTTGGGGGGGGGGGGACAAAAGACTAAGATAAGAAAGAGACAACTGAAAAATTAAAAACAGAAACAACTTGGAGAAAATAATAATRAAAGAATCTTAGTTTTCCTTTGCCATCTTTCTTCATTTTATTTCTTTGAGATGTGACCATAACTGAAGCAGCCCAAAGATACTGGCACAGTAGCGGCTTCATGCTGCCATCAGCTAGCTTTGGCGGTCTGTAGCTCCTAAGCAATCAGGTTTTAGCATAGCCCTCACTGACCATCTCCTCTTCTACAGCAGCAGCTCTCTAGCCACGTCTCCTGCGCACCTCCTATTCAGAAAGTATGCTAGATGTCTTAGTTACTTTTTGATTGCTGTGATAAGACACTATGACCAAGGCAACTTATAAGAGAAAGAGTTTGCGGGGGGCGGGGGGAGGTGACTTATAGTTTCAGAGGGTTAGAGTCCCTGACCATCATGGAGGAAACCATGGTAGTCACAGGCAATCAGGCGCTGCAGCAGTAGCTAAGAGCTCACACCTCGATTCACAAGCATTAGGCAGAGCTAGCTGGGGATGGTGTGGGCTTTTGAAATCTCAAAGCAGTGACGTGCCTCCTCTGACAAGGCCACATCTCATCCTTCCCCAACAGTTCTACCAACTGGGGACCAAGTATTCAAACATATGAGGATATAGGGGCCATTCTCATTCAAAGAACCACACTAGAAATATACTCATTTCTATGAAAACCTCTGCCTTCTCCCTAATCTCAGCCGGGACGCTCTGTTGCCTGGATAATTTTTCTTTRCAGTTAATCTTTGTTTCCCTTTCGTACTTCCTACCTTTTATACTATCAAAGCATGGGCATGGAGACATCTCACAAAAGAGCACGGAGATTAGGAGTTGTTGTAAAGTAGACACCCTTGTTGGCTCCACGGTGGATGAGAAATCAGACTTTCTATCAACCATTTAAGTGCTGTTTCTCCAACTCTGTCCCACCCAGTTGCACCCCCTCTCTTCCTCTGAACTAGCCCACTATGACTACTCTAACAAAACACCACAAGTTGTGTAGTTTACACGGTACAAACAGATTTCTCACAGTTCCGCAGGCTAGAAGTCTGAGAGACAGTATCAGTGGGTTTCATCTTCAGAAGCCCTTATCTTTGACTTGCAGATGTCACCTCACATGGTCATTCTTCATGTGAGGACACGGGTCATATGGGATCGGGGTCCACCCTAATGAACTTGTTCYACTTTCTTGGACTTCCTTAAAGATGCCAGGTCCTCATGCAGTCAAGCTTCTGGGGGTCTGGGGGTTTTCACACATGAGGTTGGAGGAACACAATTCGGACCATAACACTCTCCAAATAGAAACACCATCCTGACATTTAGAGTAACCGCGTCTTCTTGTTTGCGCCAATTGAAACGCCAGCGTTTGCCTTCTCCATTTTAAAAGCCCTCAAATGTCATCTGGTCTCTGAGAGCTCATTGACTTGTCTCTGCCAGGATTCTTTTCTGGCAATGAATGGATCAGCTGAAGACCCAGGGCTGACTGACAGCTGTCCCACAGTTCCCAGGGACYGGCTTTTATGAATTATGCACCACCATGCAACCTGCTCTCTTCCCTGTATCTCTTCTTGAAACCTTGGTAACTGGATCCAGATCAGACTTAAGTTTGATTCCTTTAGCAAAATTATTTCATCAAAAGGGGCAACATGTCTCATTCCTGTCCCGTGTTTGATGATTATRATTATTGATGATAAATATCAAATCTACAAATTTCCTTCCAGCTCCTAGACCATATATTCCAGCTCCATAATTTTGCTTTATTGAACTCATTGGCTGAGACAGTTTTATAAGGAGATCCTTATGAAACTACTTTCTGAGTTCCGAAATGAATTCATAAAGGAACAGACAATCAGATAAATGTTTAATTTTGCCAGTGTTCAAGGCAATGAACTATTGATTCCCTGCCAATTAAAATAACTAAGCAGTATTATAAGCATATGCATTTGAACATATCTGAGAGCCTGATTCAACCCAACGTGAGCCTTATCCTTGTTAAAGCCCACTTATCTTTTCCTGGGCTAGTGGGAGCTTTTTACATCAACCCTTGAATATTGTTCACATGACCTCAGTTGTATTTCATAACTTCTTCATTATCAGRAGGAGGCGAGCTCATCTGAGCTAATCTTCTGCATTTCTCTGATAAATCTTAATGGAATTCCAAGAGTGTGTGGTGGGGATGCTCACTCACCATATGTAGTGGTTGTCTCCATGGTGTTTTAGTGGACAAAATACTCCACGTGCTCCTAATGATATATTTGTATTGGTTTGGTGTTCGGGGATGAGGGACTTCACTCAAGTTTGTCTGTGCAGCAGCTGTCTTTAGGGTCTCAAGGACATGAAAGATGCTGGAATAAGACTACTGGGTCCCCAGCTACTGCTGGCTGCCCCCACACTGCGCGTGTGACTGCTTCAGAACAATAGAGACACTCGCGTCATTAAAAATGGTCGCCAAAAGCAATTGTTGAATGTTTTCGCCTCCGCTATTTTTCTTTCTCCTTGTTTCTCTGATTATCAGATTGACCTATCAGCTCAGCTTTAATGGAGTACATTATGTATAATAAGTTTGCCCACTTAGAGTGTAGAGTTTAATAAGTTCTGACAATATGCAGTGTCTCATCGCAGAAATGTATTTAAGTTATCACAGCCTATTTAATTCCACAAGTGTGTGGTGTGTGTGTGTGTACATAATGCACATGTCCCATATTTAAATAATGCAGCACCTCAACCAATGTAAATATTTCTGGCACCAAAACCAGCCTTGTCTCTTAGTGGTCTGTGTCCCTTTTCCCTGACTCTTAACTCCTAATAACCATAATCTGTTGAAGTCACTATCGTTTTATTCTCGTCAATGTTCATGTAAATGTGGTTGCAGCCTTTCGTGTCTGGCTTCATTCATATAGCACAGGGACTTTGACCTTTGCCCACATCGTATCAGGGTTTTATTCACTTTTATTCACTGAGTAGCATTTTCTTGTAGCACTACATCACTATGTTTTCCTAGATGTTAAAAAAAAGTTTTATTAGCATATAATAATCRCACATAATATTCATTATGACATTTTCAGGCACGATTATCATGAGTTTTGCTCACAGTCGGCTCCTGTTAGCCTCCTGTCACCCTCTCCCACGCTCACTCATCTCAGCTAGTCCTTCTGCTTCAATGCTCCTCCCCTTTCCTTTTGGTGAAGCAACGAGTTGCTCACAGGAGCTTGGGGGGCAGTTATTTATATGAGCACTGGCGACTAGCTGTGGCTACACCGCCGAAGAAAGCATTTCTCCCTCTTCAGGTAACCATGAATTCTCACAGTGTACTTTTTATTCTCTCCATGATTGACATCTAGATTATTTTTAGTTTGCCTATTAAGAATCAAACTGCTATGGCCATTTGCATATATGTCTCTCTGCCAAATTAAAAAAAAAAATTCTCTTGGATAAAGTTCTTGGAGAGGAGCTGCTAAGTCATTTGGTAAGTCATGTTCTACTTTGTAAGACAAACAATACACCCCGTCAATGAGCTACGCCACTTTGCATTCAGAGTAACCATGCAAGTTCTTCCAACGCTTCATCCCTGTCACAGGGAAACTGTGGAGGTTCACTACATTCAGACAAAACCGTAGCGTCCAGTGGGCACACAGATTAGAGGTCTCAGGAAACCAATGAATTCTGCTTTTGTCAGGCTGACCAGGGGCCTTTCGGTGGGGCCATTTTGGACMCAGAGTTCCACTACCACTCTACGAACACAGCACTGGCATCAGGACTGGTTTGTATTAGTYGTCTAACACTGCTGTAACGAATACAACATGTGTGATATACAGACCAGTGATGTGTTTCCACAGTCTGRGAGCTAMGAGTCTGAGATCCAGGTATCGGCAAGGTTTGTGTTCCTTGGTGGTGTGAGTGGCTACTCTCTGTGTGTCTTCATATGGTCTTCTCTCTGTGTGTGTGTCTGAGCCCTAATCTCTTATACAACACAGACATATTGGAGTAAAGTGCTAAAGGCTGACACTTCAGTACAGGAATTAGGGAGAACACGATTCAGCTCCTAACAGTGTTCATTGTGTAGTGTGGTCATGTTTTTGTCCTTTGTAGAGAAGATGGTATATTAAGCAGAAAGTAGCTTTTTGCTTATTATTGTGCTTTAGATTTTAAATATCTCTCCAAAGCTCATATGCTTAAGGTCTGGACCCAACCGTTGGTGCTATTGGAAGATTGGAGAGATGTTAGGGGTTAGGGCCCAGTTGGTGGATGTAGTTCACAAGGCTGTACCCTTGTTGAGGATATTGGGACTTTAGCCTCTCTCCTTCTCCTTCTCCCTCTCCCTCTCTTATTCACTCTCTTTCTATCTCTGTCAGTCTGTCTCTCTATCTCTGTCTGTCTCTCTGTCTCTGTCTCTGTCTCTCTGTGTATATTTCCATATGTGATTTTTATTTCAAGATAGGGACTCACTCTGACTATCCTGGAACTCACTTTGTAGACCAGGCTAACCTCTAAGACAGATCTGTCTTTGCCTCCCAAGGACTGGGATTAAAATTGAGTACCACCATGCCAGCTTTCTCTGTTTTTGCTTCCCAGTGACTGTGAGTTGAGCAGTTTCCRCTATCATACATTCCTGCCTTGGCGTTTCACCTCACCACAGCCCAGACAAATAGAGCCAAATAATCCTGAACCAAAATTGTGAGTCAAAAGCAATCTCTCAGGGTCAGTGTGATGACTCAGTGGGCAAAATGTTTGTTGTGCAGGGCTGACAACTCAAGTGTAAGTCCCAGGATGCCTGTAAAGGTGGAAGGAGAGAGCTGACTCTACAAAGCTGCTCTCTGATTTCTATATGTGTGCAGTGATGCAGAAATGTTCTCATCCACACATCGAGCCCATGCGATAGCAAAAAATGTAAATGGATTAGCAAAGTTCTCTGCTGTCATAAGAGAAGTTTCTTTGTGCTGTGGAAGGTAGTCAATGCAGAGACACACAACTGGTCGAAATGTGGAGAATAAGTGAACCTCCCACACATGAGACCCCACCCAAGGCTAAGGGACCACTGGGGAAGAGTGGGCAGAACGATTGTCAGAGCTCAAGGTCAAGAGGGACCAAAGGGAAACTCTGTGTTCTAGGATGTCACATGACCGGAAGATGCACTCATGGACTCACACAGCTCTGGTTGTCTGCACCTGCAGAAGACAGAGCCAACCCGCATGGAGTGGGAGGGGCTTCACAAATCTCCACCCCTAACCAGGAGGCCGTAGACATTTGATGGCTTCTGGAGGAGGGAGAGTTCACTTTCTTTTAGGGTGTGGCCCCTGGCAAGTAGGTAGTGCTCTGGTAGATGAACTACACCTGTGAATTTATGGATGCCATTGGACTCAATGGGCTATTTTGTTGAAAAGAAGACAGGAAGTAGAGACAGGTAGGAAGGTGGGTCTGGGAGGAATTAGGGATCGCAGTAGGGGTGAATATGATCAAGATACATTTAAACTCTGAAGTGAATAATACAAATGTTTTTAAAGATGAAAAAAGTAGGCATTGCTTCCTTGATCTGTCTTAGAGATTATCTCTAAGGTCACCSGGACTCTCGGAAGCCTTTAACTAAAACGGACTTCAAATCTTCAGCTTAATCTCCCCAATCATGGCCACTATCTATGCAACATCGGGAGAGGAGAAAGGCACATCCATCTTTGTCAGGGCTGCTACTGCGCTTTGCCTTGCGGTTTTACCATGATCTCCTGGGAAGCCTTCCTACCCCTTCCTGCACACCCGGCCCCGCAGGCTCCGGGGGCCTCTCCAGTTATGCCTTCCCTTTCATTTTCTCAAAGCTGCACTTTTAACTTGAAATCCCCCTCAGGTCCTAATTCAACTGTCCTTGAATAATCTCAGTGCTGTGTTGAAAAGTCATTATTTTTTTTTCTCATCCCTTCTTTCTTTCTGTGGCAAGGAAGTCGCGAGAGATGGAGCAGGCTGCTTTTCAGCAAACATTGTGTTGGCTCTTCTGTTGACTTAGGAATCTGAAAAGTTTCTCTGCCACCCACCTACCCACCCACCCCCAATCCCCAGACGGAGCGTTATCAACTTGTATTTGCATATAAGAAAACCTGGAGCAATTGCGAAAGGAAACAGGCAAATGGGAGCGGGTTTGTTTATAGCAACTGCAGACAAGGCTTACAGTTGCTTTTCCACAAAAGGCCAGAATGC
>BDUI01019139.1:0-10119 GCA_002335545.1 Apodemus speciosus
GGGACATATGGTGAGGGGGGAAGTGAGAAAGGGGAAAGCATTCGGAAAGTAAAAAAAGAATATAGAAAATAAAAAAATTCTAAAAAAATAAAATGTAAATGAAAAAAATTAAATTCTGCTAGTTACTGTCCTAATATTTAGTTTCAAATTCATGTTTAAAGATTTACTTCTGTATATGTGCCTGTGTGAGATATTGTGAATCAACTGTATGTGGGTGTTCTCAGAAGCCAGAACTGGAGTTATGTGCAGTTGTGAACCACCTGGTGTGGGGTGCTAGAAACTCGGTCTGAGTACTCTAGAATAGCAGTAAGTGATCTTAACTGCTGAGGCATTTCTTCAACCCCTCGGATCCCATATCTTAATCCTTCCTAATAATTGCTCCCTAGTTGTCTAACAAGATTGTCTAGCTGCTGCTAAAGTCTTCCTTAATCTTGCCTCTCAGTAGAAGCTCAATAGTCTGTTGTGTTCATCTAACAATACTTCAAGATTATTTTATTTTCTAAAATAGTAAACTTAGTGTCATTACTTTTTTATTCCATCAAAATGATGAAGTTTCCAATGGAAAAAATTTTAAATATCTGGGATGTGCATTGAATGACAGTTCAGTGACATGGTAGCCCTCAGAGTCCATTATCAGAATGGTAGTTAAGCATGAAAAGAGTGATTCAACTGAGCTGTGTCTACTGGGACTATGATGTAGACAATCATTTATCCTTGTCACTCAGGTCTAATTGTCAGCACTCTCCTTCAGCAAAAATCCCAGAGAGGCTATCAAATGCAAGCCTGGTTTCCATTTTGACTTTACTGGTCTTTAACAACTTCTGACCTCACAGACCTCTCTTTGATACAAAGGGGAATCTATTTTAGACACTCCCATCAAAGGCAGAAATGAGCAGATCTATATAAATCAAAAGGAAACTATATTTAGTACCCAGGCTGATTTTGTGTACTTGGATTAAAAACTTAAAGGCCAGTTGCCTTCGAATCTACCACTCCTCCAGAAGCACTACAATATAAGAATTTTTATTACCTGGCTATTGCATTTTTGAAAGCATCATCAGCATGTCTTTTACGTGAACTAAATGAGGTACCATAAAGACCTACACATTTCAGGAAATCTCTAAAATGCAATCTCATACTCATTCTAATGACTAATAAAGGGCAATAACTATTTCATGGGGTTTTAAATGTGAATATTTGGAATGATTTTTCCAGGCTAGGCAAAGATTTTAGGGAGCTTAATCATCCTCAGACTTTCACAAAGAAAGTGTATTATTGCTCTTCGCCTCAATGCTCCCTGTGGATAATTGTTAATGGGGTTTGCTGCCAAATGATGCTGCAGTTGGCCACACTGTAGTCAGTACGCTCCAGACTTGAATGCCTGCCATTCTCCTCTTTAAAGGCAGCACCCAGCATAAATGATCAATCCTGAAACCTGTCAAGCCAATCCTTTCTGTGTCCCTTTGTCAATACACTCCAATGTCATATTCAACCAAGGTCTTTGGCAGTCACTTAGCTCACCATAGCAATTGTTACTACATCTGTATTTTCTACTGGAATGAAAGCTCCATGTTGTTTAGTACAAATTTGATTTTACCTTTCATCTCTTTCTAGTCTGAACAACACTATCAAGCATTGAGAAGCAGTCAACACAGATTTGTAACTGACAAAAGACTCATAAGAACAGCACATATGAAATCACGTTACCATAGCATATAGTATTAAATGCTTAATTTAATCCCCTTGCATAGTATTTTAGAGGAGGCAATATAATTATTGTCAATTTATTACTGAGAAAATATAAGATCAGAAAACTCATTTGTGGACTGAAGTGTATAGAATGCAGTGGTAAAGCAATTGTTTAACCTGTATAAGGCCATGGATCAATTCCAGCACAAGGAGATGGGATGGGGAGGTGGTAAGATGCAGATGTAGTTGAGTTGGTAGAATGTTCGCTATGCATGGAAGCCCTGGGTTTGATTCCTAACACTCAATAAAACAGCATTGAGGTTAAGGCCTATAATCTCAGTACTTAGGAAAGAGCCAGAAAGATCAAAAGTTCAAGTCTATCATTGGCTAGGAAGAAATTTAATATCCACAGGAAATTTTCTGTGGGCCAGGCACTGTAGGAAAAATATCACAGTTACAAACTGAAGGTACAGCTCAGTGTGAGATAGTATTGCTCTGCTGTGCAAGTGGGGGGCCCTAAGAGCTGGTCTCACAACTACTGACAAATCTTAAGTTCAACTTGGTTAGTCTGACTCCTAAGACAAATTCCTACAGACTTCTAAGTCTTGCTAATGGATTCACTAGAGTGGAGTCAAGTAGAAAGAAAGGGGGGAAAGGAATATTTGATGATACTACAAAAAGACTTTTACATATTTTTCTTTAATTGTCAAAATAAGCAACTATGCTCCACTGGCATCCATTTATACTTGAGACAACTTATCGAAGAAGTTTCAGGCACAAAGATAAAGAAGGATCTTGGGGATATTTTGATTTCATGACATCTCTCATTTCTACTATCCCTTTTCTGCCTGAAGAAATCAGAGTGACATTCTTGTAAGATTTCTAGTGGTGATGAGAGTTTGTCTTATGGTTAGACCTAGGGCAAAAATGAGAAGAAAAACTAAAAGGAAGACTATATGGTGTCAGTAATGCATAGACTGAGAAGACCTGGACATAGGCATCTTAAAGCAAAAAACAAGATGAGACTACAAATTCTTTCCACAGTGACAGAGGATTTTGTATGAGACAGAACATTAATAGCACAGTGCATTCATTCGGGGTGAGATTTAATTTATAACTGAAATACATGCTACTTTTGTAAACTTTGGTTAAGTACCTTCAAGCCTAGGGCTTCTAACTTTTAAAAGGGGTATCATTGAAGTGTTGTCCTTGGGGTGTTGGTGGGAGGACCTCCTGTGTGTGGTATGTGCTCAGTGAATGCTGGCAGCTGTTATATATGCTAGTGCAGAAACAATATCTTCATCATGTATTTGAAGAGTACCTAGCCATGTTGATTTAWCAGTTATCTGAAAATGGCCAAAGGTTGCAAATACTGAGCAGCCTGTAGACTCTGAAATCTGTGGGATTTATACTTGCCTACTCATAACTGTCTTCCCATTCTAAGTAAAGGTTTCCTAAACCATAGCTTCTCCTCCTACTCTAGTTATACTCACTCACTTGCTGAATGTATTTTTAAATGTTTATTTAAATTTATTCTTTGATTGTTTTATACATGTATATGATGAATTTTACAAGTTGYTGTTTCCACAACCTTCTTTTACCTACCCTCCCTCTTCATTTGAACAACTTCCCAAGAAATCTACCTCCAATTTTCTTATCTCCTATATGTGTGATCCATTGAGTTTAAATAGGGTTGCTTGCATGAGCATGGGTATACGGTTATTTACTGAAGTATAGTGAACTTTCCAGTGGCTATTCCCACCCTCRGAAACTACTTATTAACTTCCAATTGTCCTTCATGGATGTAGGGGCCTCATGAGCCCTTCCTCCATCAACAATAAACTGTTGATGAACCCAGTGTTGTTCGGGACATATGCAGGAAACAACTGCTGCTGTGAGTTCGCAAGTACAATAGCCATGTCACATCTAGAAGATATTTTTGTGCTACACCTAGACACTGGCTCTTACATTCTTTCCATCCACTCTTTCATGATATTCCCTGCATCTTGAAGAGGGTGGTATTAAGATCTAAGCACTCTACAATACTAATTCTTGGCACAGTGAGCAGATATAAATCTCTGCATTGACCCCTCCCCAGAGCAGAAAGAAGCTTCTCTGACAAAGGTTGGGAGCAGCAATAGTCTGTGTGTACAAACATGAATATTTAAAGTGCATATATGTATTTCTTTCTGAAATAGTCACAAATCAGTCTTTCCTGAGCACTTTGTCTCCAAGGAATATTCTAGTGTCATTTACCATGCTTGTATTTCCAGTGTCAGGTCTCATTCACTCTTTGGATTCACAGGCTCTCTAGGATCTAAAAGTATGTGGATTTCTACATGACTACTTGAATAAAACAGGAGCTGCGAACAAGGAATTATATTGGAATTCTTCACAAGTCCCATACCATAAGCACTGGTAATAGTCTCATATGACTGACATCTATTTCCATTTTTAAAAAATAATTTAAATTTTATTTTATTTGCATAGGTGTTTTGCCTCCATGTATGTATTTTTTATATGCATGGCTGATGCCTGCAGGGGTAAAGAGAGTGCAGCAGATCTCCTACAACTGGAATTACAGAAAGTTGTGAGCCAGAATGTGGGTCCTGGTAATCAAACCTAGGAGCTTTACAGGAGCAACATCTGCTCTTAAATACTGAGCCATCTTCTCCAGTCTCTCCATCTACATTTTACAAAGAAGGAAATTAAGGCTTAAAGTTGATAATCAAGTCTATCAAAACAACATATCCTTTCAGGTGCAATGGGGCCCATCAGACTAAATACAAGGTATTTTTCACTCAGCCAAAAGGTGCTTTTGAACAACCCGTATTTTTGCTAAAGCAGTTTCTTCTCCTTGTAGGCAGGGATATGAAACAGATTGTGTGCTCCTGACATCCTGGTAGATAGCCTTTCCTCTTGCTAGAGAACTGACAGTGATAGTAATTTCTGAAGACTGGCTGCAGAGGAAAAAGAATGAGCTAGTTTTTCCTAATGTCTCTGGCCAGCACATTCTGCTCCAGCTGATGAGACTACAGTTTGCCTCCTTCTTTTTACTTGACAAGCACCCATTCTGCTGTGACAGGCAGAATAATCACTCCACAACAAGGCATCCTCATGCCTGGGAACTGATGGTTGCCTCACATAGCAAAAGGACATTCATGTGTTAAGTTTTACAAAGAAATCCTGAGATGGGAAGAATTTTATGAATTCTGTAGGTGGGTAAAAATGTACTCATGAGGGGTCTTCCAGCACAAAGAAGGAGAGAAGAGACTCACAAACATATTTGAAGATGTCCTTTGCAAGTTTTAAAATCAGAGGGAGGAGACATAGACCTAAAAATTCAGGCATCTGTAGAGGCTAGGTATATTAGTGAGGGTTCCTTAAAGGAATAGAACTGATTCTGTATATGTAATTATTGGAATAGTTTAGTGGCTGTGGGTCTAGGTAGTCCAACAATCAATGCCTCCTGATGGAAAAGCCAAGAATGGACTTTGGTCTTCAGTCCATGAGGGTGGATATTTCAGCACCCAAGCTAAGGCTAGAGTCCTAGAAGAATCTTGGAAAGCTGCTCCAGTCTGCATCGGAATCCCAAAGAAGTTACCTCCATTACAAGTAAAGGAATGCCTCAAGAACAGCTTGGATGCACTTTCCATCAAGAGTGACAGCAAGCATGCAGTAAGCAAAAGTTAAGTTTTTTTTTCTTCTTCTTCTTCTTCTTCTTCTTCTTCTTCTTCTTCTTCTTCTTCTTCTTCTTCTTCTTCTTCTTCTTCTTCTTCTTCTTCTTGGAGCTGCCACAAGAAGTTTTGGCCCAATTTAAGGTGGATCTTCACACCTCAAATTATCCAATCAAGAAAATCCCTTACCTGCATGCCTGGCAGCTTGGGTTTTAGTTGCTTCTAAATGTAATAGATTAACATCTAAATTTTTTCCTTGACATCAGGAAAGACAAAATTCTGATCTCTTCTTTAGTGTTACAGATTGATTCCCAATAAGACTCATTTCAGACCTCTGTTCTCAATAACATAAGATAATTAGTAGCTTTTTAAGTATTACATTACAACATTTGCTATAGTACCATAAAAACCATCTGCTAAGAACCATATGTTGTTGGGTGTTGTGGTGTATGGTTTTAATTGCAGCACTGGGAGGCAGAGCTTGGAGGATCTCTGTGAGCTGGAGAGGTGCCTTATCTATATAACAAGTTTTAGGCCAGCTAGGGTGGTATAATAAGATACTGCCTAAAAAAAGAAAATGCAAGCAAACAAGCACAAGACATATTTTAGATAAGTGTTTCTCAAGCTGTGGGTTGCAGCCTCTTGGGAGGGACTGTGATTCTTTCACAGGGTTTGCATATAAGATATTCTGCATATCAGATGTTTATATTACACTTTATACCAGTAGCAAAATTAAAGTTATGGAATAGCAAAATTAAAGTTATGAGGTTAGAGGTCACCATATCATGAGGAACTAACTGTATTAAAGGATAGCAGCATTAGGAAGGTTGAGAACCACTGCTTTAGTTATCATTGTCTCCTAAAATTTTGGATCATCCAAGGCAGAGACAGGTGTCAATGACTCTGTAGTTTGGATGATAAAGAATTTATCAGTAAGAACTTGAATTCCACTTCACCTTCATCTCCCTCTGTTATTTTTTAGATACTTACTAGTAAGAAGAAAAGTTTCATCTCTTTCACTTTTATTATGTGCAACTTTCTGCAAAATACACTCAAGTCTATAATCAGAAAACACTGGCCTTTCAGCAGCTAAATATGCTTTTTTTTCCGCCAAGTTTTTAGAAGTCCTTATAATATAGCAAGTTTGACTGACTGAATAAGAGACATCCTATCGCACTCATTCTTTCATAGTATATTATGATTGTGTGGACCTGTACATAGATATGTATGCATCTAGTAATAGAGTGTATATTGCAATGGCTTCAGGGTACCATTGAGGGTGATCAATATTTTCATCTTAGCTTACTTCATTATCTGATTGCTCTGCAATTCACAGTATCACTTATGGAATTAAAGTTTATAAGCTAAATGAATGTCTTTCTTCCCCCCAAAAATGTTTCATTATTCTCTAGCAGATGGATAATGAATAAAAAAGAGATAAAAGTTGTAATACATGCTCAATAACAATTATTCTTTTTTAAAAAAATATCTAATAAAGGGGCTGTAGAGGAAGTTCAGTAGTTAAGAACACTTATGTTCTTCCAGAGGACTTGAGTTTAGTCCACAGAACCCTTGTTGGGTTGCTCACACTCCAGGTCCTGGAGACAGATACATGGCATGTCAATACCCTCGAGACACACACACACACACACACACACACACACACACACACACACACACACACACAGGCAGGGGAGGGATAAGAAGGGAAGGCAGTGAAGGGAGAGAAATAAATCTGAAGAAAAGAACCTACTGCACTGGAGAAATGACTTAGCAGTTAAGAGGACTGGTTTCTCTTCCAGAAGACCCAGGTTTCTCATCCTAACATTACATGGGAGTGAGGATCTGTAATGGTCTTTAAGACAGAAGAGATGTAACTCCTGCTTCTGGGCTATGTAGACAAAAGGCACAGACATTATACATAGTGATAAATGCAAGCAAAACACCCACACACATAAAAACAAGTAAAGAATTTTAAAAAGAGATAGTAGGATAAGTTCTCTTTTGATGGGTGTGTGGAATAAACCTTTATCCCCAGCACTTGGGAGGCACATGCTGACAGCTTTGTGTGACTCCAAGGCCAGGCTGGTCAGCACAGCAAGTTTCAGGCCAGACAGAGCTGCACAGTTAAACCTTATCTCAAAAAAACGTAATATTCAGAAGCACACTTAGCCACAGTTTTGAAGAAGATTTGCACATATGTACACACACACACACACACACACACACACACACACACACACACACTTTATTACAATGTATATTTAAATTATACATTTTAAAGTGGAAATCAGTATCTCATACAATTGCAGAGAGACTGCTTCACAAAATCAATATTCTTCCTTTTCCCTGCTTGCTACCTCAAATGATACCCTAGATAGCAGCCTTTGCATTTCACTCACTGTCAAAACTGGAAACACCCTGTGGCTTGACTGCTCAGGTCAACCGTTATCTTCATCTGCTCTATGATCAGGGCAAGCTGGAAGATCAGGACCAGCATTTAGAATTCACAGCAGGTGGACACAGCAGACAGGCTTACACAGTGAATTTCTATGTCGCCCCTTCTTATGAGGTGAGCTGCTGGTGATAGGTACCCAAACAATGGCAATCCAGCTTCCAAGGCCTAAAACACAAAGCTTGCAGTGTGACATATTTGGTGATCTCCATGTAACTATGATTGATTTTCTTTACTGAGCCTCTTTATTGCTATTTCAGTTCTATAATTACTTCTCAAAAATCTCTTGTCATGGTGACGCCTCCGTTCTCTCAGTCTTCTCTCAGGCTGTTAGCAAGATAGCAATAAACTTTAAGGTTTTCAATCCTGGTTGCTTCCCATTTGCTTTCCCTTGGACTTGGACTTCTAAACTAGGTCAGCCCAAAGTCTGAGATATTTCTTTTATTCCAGGAATTAACATCATTTATTAATAAGCCTTGTATTTTTAAAAGGTTTAGCGAAATGTCAACCATATTTTGAGTCTATAAAGATAAGAGCTATATTTAGCTGCTTCTAATTAAAAAATAGCGAACACACTGCTTGCTATTGGGAGTGCAGGAATCTCTTCGATTCATGTCTCCTTTCAAAAACTTTGACATTTGGATTTCCTGAGTGCTGTTTATGGCTTGAATTGATATTTTTCCATTTAGCTTGAAATACAGCAAGCATCTGAATTGTATTATTGATCCTCATAAAACATGGCAAATTCACCAGCCTCACATGCAATAAATCCTGGGCATATAAAAAAGGTTTGAGTCTCTCATCATTAGTTAAAAAGTATCCTTACCAGAGAAATGAATACCAGAAAAATTGCATCTACACAATAGTGTACAGTGCTCCCAAAGGCAAGGGATATCAATCTGTCAATCAGCTTGATAGGCAATTGTTGCCATTTAACCAAACCTATAAAGCAAAAATTCAGACCCTGAGCCAATTGGATACCAGAAGCTGAACTTTCTATTGGGGCATTAATAAACAAAAGAGAGATAAGCATGTTCATAAAACAGTGTCAGCATGTTAATCTTTTTTTTTCCTGTTTGTCTCTTTTAAACATTTCCTCATGACCACATGCTTTTGAAAGAACCCACATAGTCCCAACGAGGTAAAGAGCTCAAGTTTGCATCTGACTCTCCTTGCAATGAATGTTCAAACTCCAGAAACTATATTCTTAAGGAAAACTGATATTTCCAAATCTTCAAGAACAATAGGGAAGGTATCATGTGAATATATTCATGCAATTATTAAGTGTGGACAACTGAACCCATTTCACATAATAATTGTATCTCTTAACTCCATGGGAAATAGAAAACATCAGGAGCCAATGGCTGGATTTTGGGTTTCCCCACATGTAAATTCATGTATGTACTCATGGATACATGAGCACTTGGCATGGCATATATCAGTATCTGTGTGAAAGTATTCATAAGTATGAATATATTCATGTGATGTTCTATACTCCTAGTCATATATTATATGTCAAGGAAAACTTCCACGATAAGAAATGGAAATAAGACCAGCTGTGTTGGTGCATGCCTTTAGTCCCAGCAGTTTTCGGGCACAGGCCGACAGATCTTTGTAAGTTCAAGGCCAGCCTGTTCCACATAGTGAGTTCAGGACAGGAAGGGCTACACAGAGAGAGCTGCAGACATCATTCTTTCTATTCTATACCATGTATATGCCCTTATCTACTTTTTGAGTATTAGCCACATTCGCGACATTACAGTATGTGGTAGCGAGACATATAAATGCACAGGGAGGTTATTAAATGAGATTTTCCTCCCTAGAAAGCCAGTCTAATTGGCAATGTCTGGCATCTCTGTGCCTATGAATTATCATAAGCAGTAAAAGCAACATGCAACAGGAAGGTAGGAAAGTGGAGTTTCAAGGATCTGCTTATGCATTATAGGTTCCCAGTGTCTCAGTGGTATCAGTCATCTAGCACATCATTCTCTCTGTTTCTTGATACTTCTCATTCCCTAATCTCACATTTTTGAAACATATTAGAGGCACAAATTCTATCTTATCTATTCAACTGCAACATCAGCCTAGAAGACAGTCTCAATAAATATTTGTTAAACAAGTTAAGAAACAATGTGGAGAACAAAGGATAAATTATTACAAGTAGAGGATTGTTCAAAATAATTATCCCTTCATGATTTTAACCTTGAAAAAGGTTGACTGGATTTCAATACATCTCAGAAGCCTTGGGTGGCCTAATTACTTTATATATAGGTCATTTTTTCCTAAAGCATATATATA
>BDUI01019139.1:11714-26012 GCA_002335545.1 Apodemus speciosus
TGAGTTGTTCTGGGCAAGCTTGCACCTTTCCCTTTGAACCATATGTCATTACTTATCTCATAGACAACTGCATTTTAAGGAGAATAGGATCGAATGAGAATGGGAAAATGTGAATACTCAGCAGTTTCTTGGCAATGATACATCTGTACCAATGTTGAAAAGTTCACGAAAAAAATTCCACAAGAGAATTACGAATGGAAAATTTCTTCATTGTGAATAGAAATAGCCAGAAACGCCTGGATGATGGCTAAATTTCCCCATGCAAAACAAGGAGAGTAGTATAATGTAGATACAGCCTTCCTCTGTTGTTGGCTGGCCATATTATTGTTTAAGTTCCCCATCAGAGCTTTGGGCTCGAATGCTCCACTAATCTTGAAGAGGAAATAGATGTGGTAGTATGGATTTGATATTCAGTAATAGTTGTTCACCTAATTTGCCCTCAGTTTGGTAATAGTTATCTTCATGACAATTTAAAGACACTATTCACTCCTGACTGATCCATTTAAAGGAGAAGCATATCTTGTTGGAAAATTTGACACCAAGTGCACAATGGTCCTAACTTTTCATTAGAATCTTTTACATAGTGTAGTTAATGCTTAAAATATTTAAAGTAGATTAAGAATAGAACAAAGAAATGAAGTGCAACTGTGACTATGACAGGGTATGAATATTAATGATGCTTTTTTCCATTTCTTTTTCCATCTAGTTCAATCCTCTGTACTTTTTGATTCAAGATCTTCAACTTATACTGAGACATTAAATACTGGCCCTTGGTGCTCTGTGATATGATACATATATAAAGATGCAATTAATCTTTAGTTTAATATCCGTCTGAGGGATAAGGTGCTAAACCTCGTTATTATGGCTCCCCACTGCCTCAGGGATATAGTCCAATCTCCTTAGCCTGACATATAAGGCTCTGTAATCAGCTTTCTGAAAAAGTCATCTCTCATCATTTCACACAAATCCATTACTAGGGCCACTGGAGTCTCTTCATTGTCCCCTGAAATGCCATGCTCAGGCTTCCCTTTGCATATTTACTTAAACTGTGGTCTTCATTTTATTTCTCACATTTATCAACTTCCTTTAGGCTCAGCACATGCCCTTCAAAATGGTATCAGCCATTCCAAGTCACAAAGGTATCCCTCTTTTCAAATTATAGGAGTCTTATGACTTACAATCTCATATATATATATATATATATATATACCTCTAACTGTAAGCCTAAAGACAGTGTGGTGGTTTACATGAGAATGTCTCTCATACTCTCATATATTTGAATGCTTTATCCCTACCTGATGGAACTGTTTTGGGAAGGATTAAGAGGTATGGTCTTGTTAGAGGCTTTGAAGTTTCAAAAGCCCATGCTGGGTTCAGACTCCCTCTCTGCCTCAGGTTTGTGGATCAGATGTAACTCTTAGCTACTCCTTCAGCACCATGTCTTCCTGCCTGTCTGCAGCCTTGCTCCCTGTCAAGATTGTCATGTACCAATCTCTGAGACAGTAAGCAAGCCCCAGTCAAACTTTTTTTTATAAGATACCTTGGTCATGGTGTCTTTCACAACAATAGAAAAGTAACTAAGACTGATGAAATACAGAATACTTTTTAATCTAAGGTTTCTATGCAGCTTACTAAATTTCTATAGAATGAATGAACCACTTATAATGTGAGCAAATAAAGAAATGAATAGGTGTAGACTGTAAGATGAAAATAGCTACATGTGATTCTATCATCCTTCCTTTGTTTTTTTATTCCATTGAAGATACCCATAGTTTTTGACCTCTAAAAAGTACATGTGCCTTATAGAAATGTTTCAGCAGTCAAACTTAAAACACGAGTCAAATAATCTAAATGCTTAGGCCTTTGTCTTGTGATTTCTACATAGTAATGCCAATCAATTTCTAAGGACATTGTGTTGATGGCTACTGGGTAAAGTTGAGATAGTCCTGTTTTCAATAATAACTTTCTGAATCTTAGAAGCTCTAAGGTAGTTCACTTACCAAAGAAAACTAAGGCAGCTGTGAAAACAGAGGTACTTATTTCAATTAAAGTTCAACAAAAAGTAGATAAACTGCTTAAGAACTCCCAGCTCTAAAATTTACCAAAGCTGCACAGTCTACATGTAATACATCCTCTGTCACCCATTTATTTGCCCCTCAGAAAAGAACAAAATCAGAAACTTTTACATCTTTAAATTCAAATATAAATTAATAAATGCTTTTATTTGTCATAAAACATCTCACCCCTGATTTTAAAAATTCAGTCTTAGGACTCTCCAGCTGATGTTCCCTAGCACCCTCCTATCCTTAAATGTTGTCCTCCCAATTCAGAGGATATTGCTATCCATTTGTGCTATCAGGGTATTGGACTTCGTATTTGTTGGTCAGACCAGTTAGTACCTCTGATCTTGGCCCTTAACTTGTGCATGGCTTTAAATACATCACCTATGTTTCTATGTATGATGTTCATATAATGTTTATCATAATTTAAAACAGATTCTTTTCTTTTTAATTAATTAATTCAATTATTCACTTTACATCCCAATATCAGTTCCCCCTCTCTTTTTAGTATCCATCTATGAAGATATTCCCCACCCCCTCACCCCCACACCCTCATGCATATCAAGTCACTGCAGGACTTGCCACATCCTCTCCCACTGAGGCCAGACAAGGCAGCTCAGTTAGGGGCACATCTACAGGCAGGCAACAGATTCAGGGACAACCCTGCTCCAGTTGTTGGTGGACTCACATAAAGATCATATTGTACATCTGCTACATAAGTACCCGGTGTGTGGGGTGGCTAGGTCAAGCCCATGCTCACTCTTTGGTTAGTGGTTCAATCTCAGGGAGCCCCCAAGGGTCCAGGGTCATTGTCTCTGTTGGTTTTCCTGTGGAGTCCCTGTTCTCTTTGGGTCCCTCAATCTTTCCTCCAACTCTTCCATAAGACTCCCCTAGCTCCATCTAATGTTGAGATGTGGGTATTTGTATCTCTTTTCATTGGCTGCTGGTTAGAGCTTCTCAGAGAATGGTTATCCTTGGCTTCTGTCTACAAGCATAACAAAGTATCATAAATAGTGTCAAGTTCTTGCCAATGGGATGGGTCTTATTTTGGGGCAGTTATTGAATGGTCATTCCCTCCAACTCTGCTCTATCTTTGTCCCTGCATATCTTATAGGCAGGACACATTTTAGGTCAAAGATTTTGGGGGTGGGTTGCTGTTCTTATCCCTCCAATGTTCGTCCTATCTGGCTACTGGAAGTGGCAAGTTCAGGATCCATATCCACCACTGCTAAGAGTTTCAGCTAGGAGTGACACCTGTAGAAACCCTAGGGCCTCTCCCCCTCCCAAGTCTCTGGCATATCCTCCCTCCCCACTCTTTTCAGTAGTAACACTATTTTAAAGCCAGAGATTACTCAACCAAAGGAATCCTGAGTGTATACAGAGAATATTAGTTAGCATCTAAAGAAACACACAGCGCTCAAGTGCTATGACCACCTGTCGAGATCCCCTTTATGAACTGTGACATAATCATGTCATTCTGAAACTGTATCCTTATCTCAATCTCAAGACAATTCATTATGTAGCATTTTCAACCTATTTCCCACTATCTTTCTTGACACCTCAGTCTCTTCCAACCAGGTGGGACCATGTCCTATAAATGAAATACCACTCCCTATTCCTTTTGTGTCTTCTACATGTCATTTTCTTCTCTAATAATTCTGGACCCCTACTCTCTTCCTTTTGCAAACACATTTAGCCCCAAATAAAGTTGATTTTCCTTCACAAAACCTTTCCCTTCATAATATAGTGGATAAATTGCTTCTACTACCCACTGAAATAATTAACTACTACTCACTTTGGTACTGGGTTTTCTATATATTCGGCTATATTAAAATTGTTCTCTGTTGGCTTCTTACAGAAAGTGGACCAAATAGTAGCATCAGATCAAATTGAATTTCTTTGACTCAAAAACCTTTAGTAGGTGTTGAGGAGCCACCAGACAAAATCCAAACTTCTTAACAAAGCACTCAAATCCCTCAACAAAGCACTCTAGTAGACCTTATCAGATTCATCTTTTCCTTAGCCTGTTCAAGTTTGTCTAACACACTTCCAAAGGTTGGGTAACTTAAACTAAAAATGTCTTTCCTTACATTCTAGAGACAGAACATTCAAGATTACAGTACCAAGACACAGTAAAGACTGGCCTCCTACCTTGTAATAGTTTTCATCTCACTATGTCATCACATGGTGGACAAAAAAAGTGATTTTCCTGAAATCTCTATCTACAAGGTTCCCAATCCCATCATGGGGGCTCTCATCATTATGGTCTTGTATAAATGATCTCCTAAAAGCTTCACCACAAAATACTCTTTTGGGGGTTACAGCTTCAATATATGAATAGGGAGAGGATAATCTTCGGCTATTCTATATGCCTACAAAATGGATAAAATGTAGCTTTCGGATTCTGCTATTCTTAAGCTATGAAGTTTTGGATGAATAATATATTTTGGGTTTTAATTTCTTATCTATAAAATAAGAGCTAGCAAGATGACTCAGCACATAAAAGCTTGGCTACCAGATTTCAAACCCCCAAACCCACACCCAGGTAGAAGGAGAGAAACAACTCTGTAAAGCTGTCCTCTGATCTTAACAGTTACACAATGGCACATATGCCCCATCAAAACAACATTAGGCACACACACACACACTGATTGTACATTAAAATGAAGCTAAATGCCAGGCACAATGCACAATGGCTTTAAACCCAACATTCTGGAGGCAGATCCAAGTGGAGCTGTATGAGAGTGAGGCCAAGCTGATCTATATAGAAGTTTCCAGGCCAGCCAAAGTTAAAATGAAATAAARTGAGGATAAAAATTACAAGGATTTCCATGATTTCATAGGATTACTGTGAAGAATACATTGCAGAGGTAAATGTTCAAAACTTGGCAGGGAGCTGGCAACTTCTTTATCTTGAATGTCTTTTCTCTTGCTGTGTTTATCCATAACTTATAATCAATCCTGAACAGCCCTACAGAAACTATGTCTTCCACAAGCCTTCTTAATTTCATGGGTATGAATTCTAGTATCCTAGCCAGGTGGTGATGACACATGCCTTTAATCTCAGCACTTAGGAGGCAGAGGCAGGTCAATGCCAGCCTGGTCTACAAAGTAAATTCTAGGATGGGCAAGCTACATTTTAGAAAGCATGGGTATAATTGCATAAAAATAGCACTGGAGTGGGCTGTGTGAACACAAATCATTAGATAGTCAGGAAGCAAACTGCTGTAGAGTACATTGGTAGAAATTTCTAGCAGCAAATGTGAAATCCTCCACTGTCTTTTGGGTCTGTTTCATTTTGTTTCTACCAAAGACACAATTGAAACGTTCAATGGGGATTTTCTAGTCAGAATTGTCAATGGGTATCTTGCAGGAATCATTTAATAGCTGTGTCAGATTGTGCTTCCTCTTCATTTCAGGAACAGTGAATGGGAGAGTAAAATGGCTCTAGACTAGGAGTCAAATAATTTATCTTTTAATATTAGATCTGTCACTGGGCCAGCTGTCCTATTCTGAGCATATCACCCTTCCTACAATAGCATCAGTTCCCCCATGTATAAAATGAGCAAACAAAAATAGGTCAGTGCTCCTTTAGAGCCCTGCATTAGAAAATTTATATATTCTGAGTATGATTTCATTTGCCAAAAAAAGTTCTAACACCGAAAAACCATTCCCTAATTTTTTAACTGGAATTCTTCATGCTTGTTTTCTGCTTAATTCATATATCCATATATCTGATATATGTGTATATATTCATATATATGATACATGTGTATATCATACATATATCATATAAAATTTTTAACTGTGTAAAGACATAATGGTATACTAACTTCAATATGTAGACAGTTTCCACAAATTGGCTATCAAAAAAAAAAAAGAGATTTCTTTCTGAAACTGAAACAAAATAATGAATATGGCAGGCCACCTTATAAATATCTCTCCATATTGAAACTGTTTGTTAATGTACTGCTAATAACTTTTCAATGTCAATTCATTTTGTGCCTGGACAAACTATGACTATATATAAGCTACACTATGATGAGTAATACCATAATAAACTAGAATGGGAGAATATTTTAGGGATTTTAGGGGAAAATGTGATGAATTGTTGGGTGAATCAATGTCTTGATTCTAAAAACAAATCCTAGTTCTCTAGGAAGGAGTATTTTTTTTTTGAGACAGGGTTTCTCTGTGTAGCCCTGGTTGTCCTGGAATTCACTTTGTAGACCAAGCTGGCCTCGAACTCAGAAATCTGCCTGCCTCTGCCTCCCAAGTGCTGGGATTAAAAGCGTGTGCCACCACCGCCCGGCTGGAAGGAGTATTTCCTTAGTGAACAAATAACAATGTGTTATATCAGTGTATTGACACACTGACCTTTCTAGGGCAGTTTCTCCATTTCTTGAGTTTCCTTTTAGCATGTGTACCTTGTTAAATCATCAGTCACTAAAGATTTGCTATTAACTATTGGTTACCTATTGGTTACCTTTTTTTTTTTTCTGAGACAGGGTTTCTCTGTGTAACATTTGCTGTCCTAGAACCCACTCTATAGACCAGACTAGCTTCAAATTTACAAAGATTCACCTGCCTCTGTCTCGTGGGTGCTGGGATTAAAGGTGTGCCACATGGCACTGTCACTCAGCCATTGCTTGCTTTCTTAATGAAGCTCAAAACAAATCATCCTGCCAGGAACAGGATAAGCCTTTTAAAAAGTGCCTGAGTTAAAAAGAAAAAGGAAGAAGTCGGCGGTGGTGGCGCATGCCTTTAATCCCAGCACTTGGGAGGCAGAGGCAGGCGGATTTCTGAGTTAGAGGCCTGCCTGGTATACAGAGTGAGCTCCAGGAAGGCCAGGGCTATACAGAGAAACCCTGTCTCGGAAAAAAAAAGAAAAGAAAAGAAAAGAAAAGAAAAAAAGAAAAAAAGGAAGAAAGAAACATCAAATTGATATAGAAAAAAAGTTACAATGCCTTCCCATTCTTCTATGAGCTCTTAATGAACCAATTCTTCTTTCAAATTTCTTTCTAGGTATTTGAAATAATTTCAGACTAAGTAATAAATGTCAAAGCAGTTGCTGCTCTTCAAGAGGACTGGGGTTTGTGTTTTAATTCCTACATTGTAGCTGTCTTGTCTATAACTCCTGTTCTAGGAAATCTATTCCTTCTTCTGGCCTGCAAGGGCACTGGACACATGTGGTCTGCTAACAAAACACTCAAACATATAAAATAAATTTTGAAAGATACTAAAACAGGAAAGGAAAAAAAACTGTCTATCATAGCCACAGAATTATTGTTTTAAGTGGCTCTGCTGAGCTAGCTTCTATCATCTGTCCTAGCACAATCTGTACATTTCCTTTCTTTCTTTGAACAAGTACCATTTTCCTTCCAGATTTCCTTTCTTCTCTTTCCTTCGAACTTTTTCTCTTCCATCTTCTATTCTTTCTTACTTGTGTCTGCTGTTGCTTTCCAGTGTCCTTACATACTCTGTAAGTTGGCTTCTATTAGAATTATTGAATTGAGTTTTGGTGCTATTTTTAATTTTTGACATATATTGATTTCAGTTTTAGGTGTTTAATTCCATACTATTATAGATGCATTCTCATTTTACACTTTAGTCAAAGATATATATGCTTTGGCCGTAGTATAGATTATTCATGATATGTCTGTTATTTCATTTTCATTCCCTTCAAGCACAAAGTGTATTGAAAGTAAACAAACATGAGTGATGGATATATGCCCTGGGTAGTCTCATAGCTTTAGCAGGAGTTTTCTATAGAAAGCAGTAGAAGTTTCTGCATTTGAAAGTCTATAGAGGCCAAGTGTAGTGGCTCACATGTTTAATCCTAGTCTCTTGTACATTGCCAATTCCAAGACATTCAGGCTGTGGAGAGGCCCTGTCTCAAGAAACAAACAARTGATAATAATAATAAAACAGAAAGAAAATTCAAAATTGCTGAGTAGTACTATACAGAAGCTTGGATTACTTACCAACAGGGCTTCAAAAAACTAGGCAATTCCTTTGGTTTGTTCTAAACAAGCCCAGAAATCCCTCATTGGGGAATTTCTACAATGTCAGTTATCTGTGTCAGGTAGATTGTAAGAAGAAGAGTATGCACTTTATTTTATATGGATCTGAAAACTGAAAGATTTTTTTAACCTTTTCCCATGCCTCTAAGTATCCTTGTGTCCTTTTTTGTGATTTTTTTCTGAGAGGTGTAAACACAAATTTATAATTGTAAATTAACAAAATTAGCTCTAAAGTATTTCTCTACACTTTGGTAGCATACATTTGATTCCCTAGGGGTAAAAAAAAATGGCATGAATACTCTCAAGGACAACTCACAAAACTGAATTCAGACAGACATACAGACAGCTAAATCTTCACTATCCCCAAATTCACAGAATAATATTGTATACTTCATAATCATAATACAATGATATTGTATACTTCATAATCAATAATTATGCATTTACTTCTCCCTACCTTCTATAGCTCCTCTAACTTCTACTTTTTCTTTACTCCAGCCCCAAGCTTATCTTACCATCCACTCCAATTATGCCTTGTTAATCCAAGACCCAAAGCATCAACCATTTTTCTTGAAGATGCATCCTCACTTTTTAGGCAGAACTGTTATTTGCTTGATATTGCCATAGCAGTTCATTTGCATCTCTGCTATAACATTGGAAGCATTACTTTATCCCTGCAGGTCTTTGTCCATCACTGGATTTTGAACTCCAAGAGGACAAAAGAATATGTCTCATTTATCTGACAGCCCAATCCTTAAAAAGATTGAACCCTACCCTCCTTTGCATCGCTTCCATGCTCTTAGCATATGCCTACTTTCACACGTACACTACTGTGTCAAAGGTACATCCTTTGTTTGTTTCATTTTACTGTGCACTCCTTTAGATCAATAGTTATATTTTGTTTAACCTATCCCAAGAAATTATAAAATGAAGAAGAACTTAGTAACTGTGCAGGAAAATCAATTAGAAGAGAAAGCATACCATTTGCAACAGTTCTGACTACCTAAACTACCATTAAAATGGACAGGCTGACAATTTAAATAGACTCATAATTTGAACTCCAAGCTCCACCTATGAGAGGGTGGCAAGATCACAAACATAAATATAGCCCAACTGTTATCCATTAAAAAAAAAAGTGAGCATCAGAAAAATTCAGTGAATCTTTATTTAATACTTTCTATGTTCCAGGAACTTTCCAAGCACTGGGAAAACAACAGAGGACAGGATGGAGGCCCTTTCCTTCTGGAGCTTATGTCTCAGTGGGAATAAAAATATAGCTAGTAAACTCTGAACCACAGCATCTGATTGGAGGTAGTAGGTACCAGGAAAATAATAAAACAGGGAACCATCTCTGTTAGCATTTCTTCTAGGCTCCGCCCCAAAGTTACCTGGCAACAGCCAGGTACACCTGACTCAGTATAAAAGGGGTTGCTTGTCCCCTCCTCACTCTCTTCTCTTGCTCTCTTGCTCTCTTCCCCTTCTGTCCCTTCTCTCCACCTTTCTGCATTCCTCTCCTGTCCCTCTCCACATGCTCATGACTGGCCTCTACTCTACTCCTGTTCTCTCTCCCTCTCCCTCTCCCTCTCTCTCTCCCTCCCTGCCTTTCTCTGTCTCTAACCCCCTCAATTCCCCTTCCCATGTCCTAAATAAACTCTATTCTATACTCATTGTGTGCCTGGCACTTCAAGGGGAAGAGATGCCTCAGCATGGGCCTGAAGAAGCACCCCCTTCCMCCATACCATACTGTACCTTTACCAACCATATCCCTGACTTCTTTTTTCTTTTATAAAGCACAACAATCTTAATACTTTGAAAAGTACGTGGAGAAATGCATTGCCTTTGTTGTGTAATGATTTGAACACTTAAACATTCCTTGAAGTCCAAAACCTTGTGATTCCAGTTTATTTAGAAACTGATATTCTCAGTATTAGCAATGCTTGATGTAACCCAYGTGGCCATTGCAAAGAAGGCCAGCAGCATGGCTATGTAGGGGAGGTCAATGGAAAGACAAACAGCAGGAAACAAAGGGAAGAAAGAACCTAAAATATGATAAAATAGTATATCATTCCAATTTGATTTTGGTTTAAATACCCATTATGGGGCTGCTGTATAGGGAAGGCATCTTTTAAAGCAAATTCTTCGGGCCACAAGACACCTAAAACCAGATGGCCCTGGTTCATACTGGCATCTCCACAGAGGTAAATATTTGAGCAAGATTCAAGTCATACCGTTCTTTGGTACTGGCACTCCTTATCACTACAGGTATCTTCCATTTCCTCCCTTATCGCCAACTATGTGGGCCTCCCTGGAAATAGCAATTACGATTCTTTGAAATTTTCACTTCCTAAGAAGTAGCAAATCTGCCTTTAAAGAAGGTGCCAAAGTGCTAAAACATTGTTATTCTGTGGTATGCCTGGAAAATGAAACAATGTAGTTGTATGTTTTAATGAAGGAATGTGTGGCACTGTTATTATAGGCTTAGCTCTACCCTGCAAATCTTCACAAAGACATCAGTAGACTACTAAATCCTCAGCAGACAAAGGATATATGTGTTTTGAGCAGCCTACCGTCAAATTGCCATGCTGATTGTTTCTACATAAATATTCTGATATTAAAACCAGATTTTTATATCTTCAGGGAAAAAAGAAAGAGAGAGGTATTTGTTACAGGGAGAACAAAACCGAAGATAATCTTGTTACCTGAGAAGAGTGTTTTTTGCTTTTAAAACCACAGTGCACTTTTTGGAACCAGACAAATAATGCTTTTAAATTACCTCATAGTATGTGTCTGAACATTTCTCCACATATTTCATTGTGTTCTTGTAAAGTTTTATTTATTCAAAATGGAAAGCAAGGTTCCATTTGCATGTCAATCTCTTTAAAATGGGAATACTGGGAGGACCTCTGTGGCCCTCTTTAAAATTCAGATCCTCATTTGCACTTCAGTGGCTCAGGGCTGAGCCCTCAAGGGTGGAATTAGCATGAAATTGTTAAGAAGTATTTTGTAATTATTCATTTCTTCCAGCATTTCTTTACCTTCCCTGTATTCATTTAGAAACACATTTAACATAAGAACTGCACATTTCATTTCAGAAAATGGAAAGCCTACTACTTAGCAAAGAAAAGAAAGATGACACCTTCTTCTATAAATACTATTAATATTTCAGTGTACAGACAGAGAGCTGTAGATAAATAATATATGGGCTTATAATAAAAATGGACTTGTCCTATTTTGTAAACTATTTTTTTACTTCAGCCTATAAGGAATATCCTTCTATATTAATGAATGTAGTTCTGTATTATTGCTTCCTAAAATCCATAGAATGCATTTTATAGAGTAGCTGGAAATACTTCCCTATCATCTCATATTCATACTGTTTAGGGTTTCTCTTTTTCTGTTAGAGCGTACCATATCGTGAGCATGCTTACAGCTGGATCACTGTTAATGATCATTTGCTTCCCCCCCCCCCAGGAAGATTCTTGAAGCAAAGTATCAATAGKCAGAAAAATATTTAAGAATTTTCATATATGATATCAAAATGAATTCTAGGAAAATTATCCAGTGTACCCTCAACTGCCATTAAAAATAATAACAACAAAAGCCAGGCATAGAGGCACACACCTTTACTCCCAGTCAGGTAAATTTTGATAAATTTGAGGTCAGTCTGGTCTATATAGTGAGTTCTAGGACATCTGGGACTACATAGAAAGACCCTGTCTCAACAACCGAACAAGCAGTAACAATAATATGAGAGCTATCAACTTATACAGTTTCTTTGAAGTTTCACACATACTCAGTATCATTAATTCTTTCTGTTTTTCTTTTGAGGTAGGGTAGTCATCAGTATCCTGGAACTTGCTATACAAAAACCAGGCTTGCCTAATCACAGAGATTCTGCCTCCCAAGTGCTGGGATTAAAGTCATGGACCAGCGATTAAACAGAGGAAACCATCACAGTGCCTCATATTACAGTGTCTGTAAATCAGTGAATCAAAAATTCATTTTGTGTGCATAGAGGTAGGTACATGTAGGTACACGCTCATCCAGGTGCACCGGAGTTTGCAAGTAGGTATGGATATGTGTGAGAGCCTGCATGTTAAAGCCAGAGGTCAAACATAGGTGATGTTCACCTTATTGTTTTTAACTACATGTATGTCTGTCTGGTTGGATTTACAGATGGTTATGAGCCTCCATATGCGTGTGGGAATTATATCAGGAACTTCTAGAAGAGTAATCAGCGCTCTTAATTGCTGAGCTATATCTCCAGCCCCTTCTCTACTTGTTGTTATTATTGTTGTTGTTGTTTTAAAGATAGGGACACTCATTTACTTAAAGCTCAGCTTGCTGACCAGCTGTTCCCCCAAGGATCTGCTGTCTCTGCCTTCCCTCACCTTGGGTTTACAAGCACAGGTGACTATACCTGGCTTGCTTTATATTTTAAGAACAAGGACAATTTTGCAAATGGTAAATGTTGATATTCTGTCTGGACTCCACCCCCACAGTTACCTGGCAATAGCCAGGTATGCTCCTCCCCCCAGTTACCTGGCAAAAGGGGAGGAGCATACATGACTGTTGCCAGGTAACTGTGGGGGTGGAGTCCAGACAGAATACCAACAGTAAATCTTGGCATTTTCCCAGAGGAAGGAAATAGGAGGAAGAGAGCCATGCCTTTTGAGAGGAGGCAGGGGTCAGGTAAATCTTCAGAGAAAGAACAAGGAAGCTCAGCTGCTAAACAAAGCATATTTAGAAGAGAGACAGAAGAAAAGGAACTTTTTGTTGTTTTAGACAAGAGTCTTTCTACATGGCACTCTCAGTCCTGCAACCTACTATGTAGACCAGGTTTGCCTCAGATTCATACATATCTACCTGTCCCTGCCTCCCAAGTACTGGGAATAAAGGCATACAGCACTATATCTAGCCAGAAATAGGAACATTTATTTCAGAAAATCATGGCTATAACTCTGCAAGCAAAAATGTTGGGAGTGAAGGAAAGGATAATAGCCTGGGAAAGAAAAGGCTATTATCTCATTGAGTAGGAAATTGTTCTCTTATCTCTTTAGATTGTTTAGAACTGAGTCAACCTTCCTGAGGAATGGTGCTTAGGCTGGATGACTGACCATCTTAATTAGCTCTTTTTTTGGGGGGGGGTTGTTTGTTTTCTTTTTTGAGAATGGGTTTCTCTCTTTATCCACGCCTGTCTTGAAACTTGACCAGGGTAGCCTTCAACTCAGAGATCAGTCTACCTTCATTAATTCTTAAGAGAAGTGACAACAGTGTGACCCTATTCAGAGGTATAATCCAATCTTTTGGCTAAAAGCTAATAATGTTCCAAAAGAACATTCAATGCCTCTGTAACGTCCTCTATTCTGAAGAAGTAACTCTAAAATTATTTAAGGAATGGGTGGGTTGGAATTGGAAAATAGGTATAAACCATTTCCACCATGAAAATATAAAGGTCAAGTTCCAAAGGGATTAATGTCTGAACTGGAGTCTCAATTCCCATCTATATGGCCTGCAGATATATAACCTCCAGGCAAGGATGCTTATTTAGGACCGAATAAGAAACTAGAGCTTCTTCTGCAATTCCTGGCTGGTGAATCATCAATATTCCTGGAACTATTGCCTTCAGGATATCTCTTTCCTGAGTCTGCCTTACCCATTCTCATTATTCCCTCTCTGAAGAGGTAATCCTAACTGCCATTTAGAAAGTTCAGAAGAGGGGTTTGTCAATCTRTGCCACTTCTTTCACCTGCGATGAGTCATCAGCCTATTCGAGTTTTGATATGGATGCTGGCAGTTGGCCTCATATCATCATGCTTGCACAGAAAGCACTTTTAGCAACTGAATGGTCTGTGATGGCTAAAGTTATGTTTTAAGTTTAAATTACTGTGCTTAAGAGAGCTATAAAGTAAAAATGCCTCAAATTCAACCAAGAACAGATAACTTTCTGGAATGCTGGAAGCTGATGTTCATGTAAGATAGGAAGGCRTGTGTATTGGCTGGTTTGTGCGTCAGCTTGACAAGGGCTGGAGTTGTTGAGAGGGGAGTTTCAGTTGGGGATGTGCCTCCATGAGATCCAGCTGTGGGGCATTTTCTCAATTAGTGGTCAAGAAGGGGAGGGCCCCTTGTGGGTGGTACCATCTCTGGGCTGGTATTCTTGGGTTCTATAAGAGAGCAGGCTGAGCAAACCAGGGGAAGCAAGCCAGTAAGAAACA
>BDUI01019152.1:11071-23591 GCA_002335545.1 Apodemus speciosus
GCCGGCTGTGTGATCACAGTCTCGCTCTCTGTGACCCCTATGAGCCCTGTTAGGTTGATTCTGTGGGCCATGTTCTCCTGGTGTCTCCCAGCCCTCACTTCTTTAGTCAGATGGAGCTCCGGTCTGAAAGATTGAAAGGCTGAAGGGAAAAAGCAAACAGACCGAGCTAGACTGAAGCTAAGAAGAATTAAGGATGACCTTTGTGCTCCTAGCAATTCATAGAGTGTCCAAGGAGCAGTGAACTCTGTTTTAGCCACACTGAGGTGTTTACTCCTAGTGACTGAATTTCCTGTCCCCAGGTCTCCTAGAGGGATCATTCCTATGTCATTCTCAGAAGTCTGCCCATTTTGTGAGGTGTTTGCTACCACTTTTTTGTGGTTTATGGCCAGCTTTCTCTAAAGGTGGCATCTGCACCTAACTATCTATGTGCCCCACCCCCAGGTCACAACCTAGAGCACATACACACACCATTGATTATTCTGTAATACCAAAGCACTGTTACACCAAATGTGCTGTTTTAAAAGACTTATTTCTTCTTCTGGAAGCAATGCCGATTTTTCTTCTGCCTGGGATGGTTAAGAACACAACAGTGTTGACTTCTCTACTTTTTGCAGTTCAGTGATCAATCCAGACCTGAGCATGGTAGCCTGCTACTTTACCACTGGGTCACACCCCTAGCCTGAGCMCCCTTTCCTGTCCTGCATTCTTCTGTAAGTCTTGTTTAGAAGCTACAGTAAGACTAGGCATATACCCTATATACCTATGTATACATGTAACTCTATATCTTTGAACACAAAAAAAATCTAAACTTGGCAAGTAACTTGCACATTACTTTACATATTTGAAGAACAGTGTTGAGAATTTACAGTGCTTGATCTGCACGGATGTTGCCACTCAATGTTTTTAAGAACGTGTTTATGCAAACTGCTTGCTACATATAATTTCTAGTCTTTATTTTAAAGTTGTTCTTTATAACACGGTAAGCTTTTTTTTTTTAATAATTATCAGTATCTTCACTAATAATAGTTTGTCTTAAGAATTCAGAACGTTTCACAGACACCCCCATGTGCCCACTTACCACCCTTCTCCCCTGGGGATTTTGAGGCTGCGACCTCCCTGCAGGAATGTGGAGGAAACGCCAGTCGGTGCCTCAGCTTAAAAGGCATTGCATCAGAGCTACTCAGAAGTTAGTCTGTGGATTTCAGTAGARGGTTGAGGCAGTTTGGTTTCCACCAAAACAGGATTTTTTAGGTAAATCCTGCAAAATCTTTGCTAACTAGAAGATTGTGCCCAAACTGCACCTTTTATAGTGGAACATTTTATTGCCAGAACTCAAAATAGGTGAGGCTTTGAGACTATATTCTAGATCATCAGTGACAGAGCCAATTCCTGTCTTGATCATGTCACCAACTCAAATTGAAATCATAGCAAATGAAAAGAAAATGATAATTTGAAAGGTCTGTGGGTCCATGTCTCATTTAGGGTTTTACCTCTGTGAACAGACACCATGGCCAAGGCAACTCTTATAAGGACAACATTTCACTAGGACTGGCTTACAGATTCAGGGGTTCAGTCCATTATCACCAAGGTAGGAACATGGCAGCATCCAGGCAGGCATGGTGCAGGAGGAGGTGAGAATTCTACATCTTATTGCCTCCTCTCATAAGAGTCAGAAATCACACAAGGGGAGAGATCTATGCTCTGATTTAGAGTTCTACATATTGAAAGGAGAGTGGGAAAAGAAGACAGGTTTGGGGACCAGCCCATCCAGAATGAGACTCTAACTCTCTGTGTAAACTCAAATAAATTGCTTTACTCACTGAAACCTTACTTTTCCTCATTAAAAATAAATAAAAATAATAAGAGCAACAGTATTTACCTGGTGGCTGTGAAGATTTGAAATCATGAAGGAAAAGCAGCTAACGTGTTTCCTGGTAAATACCAGATGTTCAGTGGAAGGCAGCTATTATTACAGCTAGAATATTAAATTACATTTGCCATCAGCATAGGCTTGCAGAAAATGAGATTCAGTTGTATTTATGCCCAAAAGCAATTTGTCCCCTATTAAAAAGATTTCAAATGTCAGCAAACAAAAGGGGAGAAAAGTCCTATTTTTTTATGTAACAGAAAATGATACATAAAAGCTAAGTGACTGAAAGGTTAAAACTACATTAAAATTAATAAATCAATTGCCAAGTGCAAGCTGTTGATATTCTGTCCTCTCCAGTTTTGTTCTATTTTACCCAGAAAAACANTCACGGTGCCACTGACATCTCCAACCCTCAGTGGGCATTTGTGTCTCTTTAACTCCTCCTCTTAGGAAGGGCTGTGAATCTAGGCACTGTTAGGCTGTCCCTTAAACGAGATGTGGAATCAATTAACTTCACAGTGTCACACAGCTGTCACCTGACATCACACTGCCTTTCTCTTCCCACCTGAGGAATGAGACACGTACTCATCCGTGAGTACAAAGAACAAAGCAGTTTGTGTCTGTAAAAGACAATGGGAATTGTTGATAAGTGATCATGAGAAGCCAGGAAGTAATGCTTGAGCCTGGAAATCCTTTAATAAAGCATAACGTATAGCACTAACAGATTGTCCTCTGACTCTGATGAGAAGCCGAAAGTGTATGTTAGCTCTGACTTCTCCATCCTTCCTATCTTACCATACCTTCGTTAGGTAAACAAGTTGCTTGTAAACTTTTCTTCAGGTTCTGCACCTTGGGGGCCCAGAATAATGTAAAACTTACCATTTGGGATAATGGGTAACTAAGTGATTGAAGGTGAGAGAATCTACTAACAAACGGGGCCATAAGTATTCTAAAACAAAGGCAGGTAAGTTGATGTTTTCATCAGGACTGTGGAGAAATGGCCTATAAATTATACTATATTATATTTGCTATATTATWTTTATGAATAATATAGAACATGTAGAATTGACTTGCATGGTTACTGCAGTTGAGAAATCCTCTGATCTCTCATTTACAGCTAGACACCCAGGAAAAGTACTTGTGTGATTCAATCTGACTCCAAGACCCAAGGACCAGAGAAACCAATGATTCAGACTACATTACAGTCCAGAGGGAGATGAAGAGACAAGGTATCCTGGCTCAAGTCCAGGAGGCAGAAAAGAGACATGGGTTTTGTTTCTCCTCTTTGTTTCTTATTCAGGCCCCACTGGATTGGATGGTGCTCAGCCACATGGAGGACAGAGGGGAACCTGCTTTATTGAGTCCATCTGTTCAAAACCTGGAGCTRTCCAGAAACACCCTCGCAGACACCCCCAGAAACAGTATTTTGACTCTGTTACCCCAGGAATCTACAGGAAGAGCATGAAAGAAACAATCAAGTCAAGGAGTTGGTAAGAGCTTACGCTCTCCAATGTCCTCGTACAGTGTGAGCAATGAGCAAACTAGGAAAAAACCTTAGTCCRACTCGGTTAAGTGTTCCTGTTAAAATATGCATGAAATCACTGAAGAATTGGAGTTATAAAGCATAAGATTTCCAAACAGGGTTGAAGGAGAAATAGAAGGAGGGGGTGTCAGAGACACATCCGATGCGAAAAAGAAATGAAATGGAAACCGTAGAAGTGGAAAAACAGTTCAAACAGATCGAACATAAATTAGACAAACTCCTCCAACGAGATGACATTATCAGTCTGGAAAATAAAATCCAGCTGTAAGGAAGAGATACAGCTGAAGCYGAAAAGCAGAGGAAGAGGCAGATAGAAAGTGAAATGGAAAGACAAGGCGGTGAGCAGACGATAGTCGTTGTGAATTCTCCTTGCTGGGTTTCTGATGTCAACACCCAATTATTTCCCACGATGTCACGCGGTTAGTGAAGAAAGACCAGGATCTTGTCCATCGTATGTATACAGCGCCCAGCATAGAAACAAGGCGATGTCAACTGAATTCATGAAATGAAAATTATATAGGTGTGTAATCCATCAGAAACTTGTTGAGTCTTCTCAAAGGAAGTAATGATATTTCATATGACTTATGAAGATTGATTCATTCTGGTATTTCTATCATAATAAATGGTTTTCTTTYTCCCTAGAGATGAGCATCAAGGCATAACTCAAACTAGAAAATATCTAGATGTGAGGTCATTTGTGAGGTGACAAGCACTCCCATGAAAGATGGCCTTCCTTCCTGCATTTATTCCGCATGTATTTATTTACCAGATCCGTGTCCGATTCTACATGGGCATAGAGCACGCGATGAAAATTAGAAAAACACAATCCTTGACAGCTTGGAGATAACAGACTATTATTTTTAAGGCAAATCTGCAACCANGATAGATAGATGATACATACATACATACATACATACATACATACATACATACATAGAGATATATAAATGACAGTTGTTTAATTGGATGATTAATCAAATGTGATTTAGGAGGTGGAAATATCCCATGAGGACATCTGGGAACTGGAACCTACTAGCATGACTCAACTCAAGTCTAACAGCCTAAGACTCAAGGAAACCAAGACTGCAAATTAAAATATGAACTGTGAGACTKGGCATCAAGAGGCAGAAGAAATAAGACTTCTGATATCTAAGGGCAAGAAAAGGCTGTCTCAGCTGCAGAGACTCACAGAGTGCATGATCTTTCTTATTTGATGTTCTGTTTGATTCCCCTGACTGTTAAATATTGCCATCTCCCACTGTGATAGGTCTTCCCCACTCTCTCACTCTAGAAACTCCTTCACAGGCAGTGCCAGGCATGCTGCTTTACCAAGTCTCCAGCCACTCTTCAGTCAATTCCTCTTGACCACTGAAAACCACCACCACCATACTCAGGGGCATGCCTTGTCTGAACATTTTCAAATGTCCAAGTTAAAATATAAAATTGGATCACAATCTCGAAAAACTGTTTAGACTCCGGGAAACCAAGCAGAGAGTGTCCACTAGGTGATTTAACTTGCATCCTGTCTTGGACATGTGTGGCTGGATGATTCTTGCCAGTTGCCTAACACAGAAATGCCAGGAATTGCCAAAAGAACTGAGGGCTGATGCTGACCCAGAGTGTGGCTGAGAAACTCTGAGCTCTGACGTGTAACAGACATTAAGAAGATGAAAGGAGATTAATGCTTATATTAAGATGGAAAAATATCTCATCAAGTTTATGACCGGAGGAAGTCAGGATGAAGCATGGTTAAACAGATAATGGATTTTGGACACCAAAGAAACTCAGAGTTTGAATTAGCTGGTTTCATAGCTTTCTTTGAAGAATTATCAATACTCATACTTATGGCTCTTTATTATAAACTGAATCTTATTAAAGGTTTATTCTTATAGTACTTGAAGTATGACTTTTGATTCCAGGTTGAAATGTAAATATGTTGCTGGTTGTTTCAGCCTCGGTTTCCATATTCTTCGACTTTGGGGTAGGGAGAGAATTGCTTGTTGTTTGAAGTAAGGTCTCATTACACAGTCCAAGGTAGCAGTGAATTATTTTTTAACCTTTAAATATTTTTAAACATTTAAATAATTTTTATTTTTATGTTTATGTGTTTCAAGTAGCCTCCTGCATGAGTAGGATCCCAGCCTGGACCCCCTGAAAGAGCAGCAAGTGCTCTTAACCACTAAGACATTTCTGAAGCCCTGGAATGAATTCACGATTCTCCTGCTTCCATTTCACAGATGCTAGGTTACAGGTGTGCATCACCACACCTGACAAAAATCAAGTTTGGGAAGTAAATTCAAAGCAACTAAAGATGGGCGTGAAGCTCTTTTAAAATATAAGGTGAGGATGCTGGGGAGGTGGCTCACACCATAAAGTGCTTGCCTGTAGGAATGAGAACATGAGCTTGATCCTTAGAATCCAAGAAAAAAGCTGCCGGGTTATTGGCTCGTGCTTGTAGTTCCGTCATCGGGGTATGGGAGTGTGGGCAGCTGGGAGAATGGTGAAGGGATCCTGTCTTAATGACCATGCAGGCTGGCCTACTGGTGACTTCTCCAAAGGGGATATGCGGCCCCTCCAAAGACGACACCTGTCTTAGCCAGGGTTTTTATTCCTGCACAAACATCATGACCAAGAAGCAAGTTGGGGAGGAAAGGGTTTATTCAGCTTAYACTTCCACACTGTTGTTCATTGTCAACGGAAGTCAGGACTGGAACTCACACAGAACAGGAACTTGGAGGTAAGCGCTGATGCAGAGGCCATGGAGGGGTACTGCTTACTGGATTGCTTGCCCTGGCTTGCTCAGCTTGCTTTCTTATAGAACCCAGGATTACCAGCCAGGGATGGTGCCACCCACAGTGGGCCCTCCGACCCTTGATCACTAATTGAGAAAATGCCCCACAGCTGGATCTCATGGAGGCATGTCTTCAAGGGAGGCTTCTTTCTCTGATAACTCCAGCTTGTGTCAAGTGGACACACAAAGCCAGCTAGTACAGCATCCTAGGTTAACCTCTGCCCTCCACATGCACATGTGTACCCCCTACACACACACACACACACACACACACACACACACACACACACACATGTGCTATGTGTTCATATTATAATCTGAGTGGTTGTTAAGGGAGAGAGAGTAACTGCCACTAGAAAAGTGTGAGCTGATATATTTTTATGACATGAAGACATTTCAAATCTTCTGTGTTGTGCTTTTATATGGTCACTGTATCAGGTCTTTGGGCTGCCACCACAAATTAGCACAGACTTATTGGCTAAAACAGCAAAAATGTATCTCCTCATAGGATATCGAAAGGCCACACTTCTCTTGAAGGTCCTCGGGCTGACTTCCGCTGTCTTTTCTAGATTCTGGTTGTTCCAAGGAATTTGTCTGAGATATGATTTTACTATGTAGGTCAGGCTAACCTCATATTGTCTCAGTCTCTCGTATGCTGGGTCAGGCCTGTGCCACCACACCTTTCCTGCCTTGTCCTCTGCAATGGCCTCCTCCTTTCTGTGGCTCTCATCTGTGTGTGTCTGCTTTGCTGTTCTGGTTTGGATGTAAGACATCTCTCCACACACACACATACATTGGAACACATGGTTCCCAGCAGTGCCACCGTGGGCAAGTGTAGAATACTGAAGCGGTAAGAACTCTGTGGTAGAGGTAGAAGGCCATGGCCAACCCTGAAGGTTGCACCAACTTTTGGCCGTGGTTTCCTGGAGTAGTTTTGTACCTGCTGTGATTTGGACAAGCAGTCTGCCACCTCATGTCCCCGGCATCACAGTTGATACTGTTCCTRCCACAAAGTTTCTTCCCCACCATGATGAGCTGTAGCTTTGAAATTATCACTAAAGTAAGTCTGTTCTTTCTTGCCTTGACTGTGTTTGGTATTTCTGTCCAAATAATGCATAAAGTTATGAATATACTCACACTGGTTATTGTTGGATTTTGGCCCATTAGATATTCGAGCATGATCTCATTCCAGACTTTTAAATAACATTTGCAAAGGCTCTTTTTTCCAGGTAAGTCACACTCACAGGTTCCTAGGGTTAGGATGTAGACACATCTTCAGAAGGGACATTACTGAGCCCACTGCATTCACCTAGTATGAGCTTCCACACACAGAGAAATCATCACTGAGTGGTGGTTGGGTCAGTGTAGGGACTCAAGCTTTCTGAGTCATTGACTAGTAAAGTCTCAACCACAGTGACCTTATACCTAAAAGACAAATCTCTAAGAAAGGTGACACTTACCTGATTCTTTTCATCTTGTTTAAGAAGGCCTAATGTCAAATTGCTGGTGCATCTGTTATTTCTGGCTTTTTTTTTAAGCTCAGATTTTAGGTACTTTTTTTATTGCCATGAGAAAATACCATGACAAAGAATATTTATATAAAAAAAAAAACACTTGATTCAGGACTTGCTATTCTAGAGCATTAGAATCTATGACCATGTGGTGCACAGCATGACAGGCAGACAGGCAGACACTGGAGCAATAGATGAGGCCTACGCATGGGACAAGCAGTAGAGCAGGCACAAGCATGAGACAGACAGACAGACAGACAGACAGACAGACAGACANATCAACTTTAGGTGTCCTCTCTGAGGTTCCTTCCAACTTATTTATTGAGACCGTGTTCTCAGTGGCCTGGAACTTGCCAATTAGGCTGGGCTGGCTGGCCACTGAGCCTCAAGGAGCAGCCTGTTTCTGCTTCCACAGCACTGTCTAATTAGATAAATACTGCCTACAATCATAGAAAGTCACTCCCGYGGTAGGTGGCAGAATGGGATCCTGGGAGACTCTAGAAAAGGCTAAATTATCTGTTTGGATAGTTTGCCTGGGACTTGGGACCTCCATCTCTGCTACACTAACACAAATTCACACGTGTTCATTCAAATAAACACTGCCAGTCCAGGCTTTCTACATGTGGATGGGTCTAGGTCCAAACTCAGACCCTCATGTTTGTAAGGGAAGCACTTTGCAGTCTGAGTCTTCTCATCTGAAGGGAAATGCTCATACAAGAGAGCCACTGTCTTAGGGAGCCAAAAGTCCTGTCCTGTTTGGAAGCCATGGAAGGCAGAGATGTCTRTATTTATCCATAGTAAGGAGGGGCATTGGGCTATTGAAACTTGTCACATCAATAACTCTGAATTCTGTCTCAAAAATGCTCCTGAAGGACTAATTTCCCCACTCTTCTATGAATATTCACTTATTTATGGGCGAAAGATATTTAAGAGCTTTCTTGTGTTTCTTCTATCAACTCAATCCAATTGCCAGAAGCAAGACAGATGGACTTTTCTAGAAGATGTGCATTCACTGTGTGTRTACTCTGGGCCTCCTGRTCTCAACACCAGTGCACTCACTGTGTGYACAGCTTAGGGCTCCCTGGTCTCAGCACCCATCAATCTTGGGGGTTAGCAACACTGAGAGAGAGGCTTGAAATGTRKGGGATTAGCACTTCCCTTTCTAGGTTCTCCACACTTGCCAGCTACTTCTGTGGTGTGTTCTCCATCTGGCTTCATGTTGGGGTAGCTCACCGGACTTCTTTTTCTTCTCCTAGACCTGGCCTTCACCCCAACAGTGGAGGGACGGAAGAACAAGGGTGACCTTCCCTGATTACAGCGCCCTGCACATAGCAGGAAACTGGACGAAGCCGCTGACAGATTGGCTAATGTTGGCACCAGGTTCCACGGGACCCTTCCAGATCAGCTATAGTGCTCTTTAACTGTCCTGACTGACAGTGTCCGTGGGGCCAGGTCCCCAGCAGATTTCACAGGAATCAGCCTCTGTACTTATAGGTCAGGTACCAGCAATATGCTTGGTTCTGGGCTGGGTGACCCGGCGCACAGAATGAGCGCTTTGTCATTTCTACATTCTTTGCATCTCTGATGCTGGACAGATGAAGAATGGCGAGCTACAGACGGACGTAACAAATTACCCATAAAATATATTCATAATCATCTGATAACCAAAAATGGGAAGCAGGCCACCGATCACATTAAACTTCTGTTGCCTTGGCAAAGACTGTTAAATTAACCTTGAAAACACCCATAATCCCTTGGTAGTTCACAGAAAAACAACATTTCCTGTCCAGCACCATGGCTGCTTCTCCTGTTGCCTTCCCTCCTTTTCCCTTCTGTCTCAGCAATTGTCACTTGCTGTCATTCAGCCTTTTTCTATTAAGGCAAGCTTTCCTCAGAATTCTGTTCCCATCCCAGAAGTTTGCAAAAGGGCTACAATCACCACATCCATCATGACTTCATGAGCTGAAAAGATGCCTGTAGGTTCCTGACCAAAGCAAGACCCACCCCTGGAATTAAACTATATCTAGCAACAAAATGAGCCTCCAAAATCATTTCCTTTTACTGCTCTCTGAAAATCAAGGGAAATAAACAATCTCCTGCAATAAATGTTTGTGTCAAAAGATAAGAACATGGCCCAACTAATCAATCACACAGCCAGCCGTTTTCCCATTTATTTCAAGCAATATTTCTTCATGCCAAATTTTCTTCTGCTTTCTTTGGAAGGGTGGAAGTTAGCGACTTCTAGGCACAGATATTGTTCCAGGCTCTGTGGCATGAATTTCCTTGTGCCACACACACACACACACACCATACTTAAAAGTGTTTTTATGTGTATGTGTGTGTGTGTGTGTGTGATTATTACTCACCTCCTAAACTTTGTGAATGAACTCATTGTCTGTCTAATCCTTGCTTTCTTAAAGGCAGATTTGTAATGAACTATTTTTCACCCCTAAATAATCTGAAGTCCCAACAGCGTGGTTCTCTGCGGTCTCAGTGTGCCCATGAGTGTGAGCTGCATTTTTATGACTGTGCTTAGTTTGCATATTCGGTTTTAGGTATGTTTCAGTATTTTGATATTTTCTACACTGGCTTGAAAAAGCTATTTATTACCACAGAGTCACTTCACCAGTAAATATTTATAGGCAGTTTTATTTCCAGTTTAGAAATTGAGTATCGTACCTTATGATACCTACAAAAGGCATTGTTGATTTGCTATTTTAGTTTTTGATAGAGCACATGTTTATAGCCTGGTGGTGGGAGGTTTCTTCTTTAATAATTTACAAAATTACCTGCAGTAAAAACTTTCACCTGTTCTTTGTTTCCTTAGTGCCACAAAATTGGAATTACATATAAAAACCTTTCCTCCAGGAGATTTATATCTACCAGAGACAGAAACTCTCCACTTAAATTTTTATGAAACATCAAAATTACAGCCAGGCTTTAGCAAAACAATAGAAAGAAGCCTTCATTGRGTGAAGAGTCTTTCCAATATTTGAAGACATCATTCTTTATCTCCCGTTTAATCTTTATTTTCCTGTGGCGGCTTCTTTCTTTGGTTCTATTGATTCCCTTGTGTAGATGTGCCGTCTGCTCATTTGTCTTTCATTACAGAAGGTTCTGAGTCCCAAGCACAGGGGCTAACTCTAGCCACAGGATCTGTTTCTCAAATACTTGTGCTTTTCCAATTTAATTTGACATTGTTCCATGAACACACTGATGCCCAGTCTCTTTCTTTTCCCTGGGACTGACCACTGCACGCTTCATTAGGGTGATGTGGAAACAACCTGGTGGCCCCAAGTAAAAAACCCGAAGAGATACAGAGCCAGAGAAAGCCAAAGTCTGTCCTTTAAACAACTCAAATTTTAAATCTCTCTTTATTGGATTACATTTTAATAAAGGGTTTATGTAACATCCACAGAGCAGTTATCAATTAATTGCCCATGGAAAGTTAAGGCATGTTACACAGTAGTAGTTATTGTACTCAGGACATTAGACATATGTTACATAAAAGATGCAGTCACCTTGAAATTATGCTGGTAAGACTGCCTTGTTCCTACAGAATATTTTACATTCCACTGTAAAAATTGAGTTAAAAAACCTATCAGGAGATGAAGGCAGCTTGTTCCAAATGGTTCAAGGTAGGCTTAAATGTACTTACAGTTAGCTCAATAGAATTTGAAAGCATTGCACTCTGTAATTGAAGGATTTCTTAAGTTCTTCATCCCCTCCTAGATTCTGTGGACTGAAGCTCTATGTTGCAGAGAACAAGCAGGCCTCACACTTGGGATCTTCGTCGGTCTCATGCATCAGAGTTACTCAGGGATACTGACTCTGACCTCGGCAAGATAATGTTTCCTACGCAGCAGCTGCATCCAGAGGACGTGAGAGCACCAGCACCTGGGCCTGCGGTCTAGAGACGACTTAGTGGCAATATAGTCCCCTAGGTCTGGCATACAGAGATAAAGAGAATAGAMAGCTTCCAGCTTCAAAATGGAGGCATCACCCGAGAGAATGGGGGGGGTGGGGGGCATCTTGGAGAAGTACAAGGTCGAGTAAGAGAAAGGAGGACACACTTAAGCTACACTAAGTCTGTGGACGGCAGAAAATTTCGTCTCCAAATAATGTTGTTCTTTGGGAGAATGGAAGCTTATCACGCTTCTGAGGTCTGTACATATCATGGAGTATATTGCTTTTATAGTTACCAAAAATAGAAACCACCCCCTTTTGAGTCTGAAGAAATGAGGGAATTGTGTAAACTATAACTATAATCTAAAGTATCAGAAAATCAAAGTCATTACTTTAGGACATTATACTACATTGATTTTTAGGAAAAATATTACCTCCATAGTTATAGTTCAATTTAAAAATACCAGAAACCCATTTAACTACTCATTAAATTAATGTGAACAAAATCTAAGTAAAAATTAAAAAAACTRCTCAATATCTTATTACTTGAAAACAATAACAAATGACAAATTCATCCATGCATCAGCCTTTACTGCTGATGTATCTATTCCTGGGTCACTGAAGGGGAAATGGGACAGAGGGCACAACCATCACCTTTAGCGAGTGAASRCAAGACAAGGGTGAGATGAGCTGTCATTCCAGGGTGAGAGATCTGCCAGGAAACCACAGGCAGGGTGTGTATCCAATTCTGCAAGGAAAAAAGACTCTGGGAAAGAAAGGGTGCTGGGCCCTGATTGGCTGACATCACTGTGTCACAGGAGGAGGGATGCTCTAGGGAAGAGATTCCAGTGTCCATGACTGATTCCCACAACTGCTTATAAAAAGCAACTCACACTAGG
>BDUI01019160.1:8877-26497 GCA_002335545.1 Apodemus speciosus
ATATATACTTTAAAGTAGAAATAGAAGTAATACAGAAAATAAAGTGAGGGAATCCTTGAGGTGGAAATTCTTGCACAATATAAAAACTGGAAGAGAGAATCTCAGACATAGAAGATACCATAAAAGAAATTGGTACATGATAAATGTTAAAAATATAAAATCTTTCTGAAACATTTGGGAGATTTGGGACACCAGGAAAAGGTCAAACCTAAGAATATTTGAAATAGAAGACTCCCAACTCAAAGGCCTAGAAAACACCTTCAACAAAATCATAGAAGAAAATATCCTTAACTAAAAGCAAGAAATGCTTATAAATGTAAAAAGAAGTTTACAGAACATTAAATAGATTGTTATAAAATAGAAAATCCTCCCATCATATAATAATAAAGATGCTAAATGTACAGAATAAAGAAAGAATTTTAAGAGTGGCAAGGAAAAATGCCCAAGTAACATATAAAAGCAGACCTAGTAGAATTACACCAGGCAAAATGCCCCAAGCAAATGAACCCAAGAAAAAAGCTGGAATAGCTGTTGTAATATTTAATAAAATAGATTTCCAACCAAAATTAATCAAAAGAGGTGGTAAAAAGCACTTTATACTCATCCAATCAAAAATCTAGTAAGATGATGTCTCAATTCTAAATATTTTTGGCCCGTATGTAAGGACACCCTTTTTCATGAAAGAAACATTACTAAAGCTTAAGTCACAAGTGAATTCCAAATATTAATAGTAGGAGACTTCAACACCCCAATTTTCACCAATAGACAGGCCATGCAGATATAACTAAACAGAAAACTGGAACTAACAGACATTGTGATTTAAGTGGATCTAAAAATCTACAGAATATTTTAGCCAGACACAAAATAATATACTTTCTTTTCAGCACCTCAGGGAACCTTAGTCGCCAAGCCTGTTTCAATAGATACAGTGAAATTAAAGTAATCTTAGTATCTTATTAGACTACTATAGATTGATGCTAAAATTCAACAGCAGAAACAACAGAGCACATACTAACTCATGAAAACTGAACAACTTTCTATCAAATAACTACTGAGTCAAGCAAGAAATGAAGAAAGAATTAAGGAATTTCTAGACTTCAAAGAAAATAAATGCACAACATAGCTAAACTGCTGGGACCCATAAAAGTGGTCCTAGACCCTTAAAGAGCTAATGCCAATACTCCTCAAATTATTTTACAAAATGAAAACAGACGGAACATTGCGAAAATCATTTTATGAAGCCACAGTCACTTACATATGTAAACCACACAGAGTATCAATGAAGGAAGAGACTTTTATAACAATATCCCTTATGAACATGGCTACAGCCACCTTCTTAACATTAACATCATCACTAAGACGATGGTTCCTACAAAGGAATTCAGCTTGAATACAGAATATGGCAAATTCAGGTAGCATCAGGATCATAGTAACAAAGATTGGAATCTCATTGAGAAGGAGAAATAGATTAGATGTCAGAGGTGGATGCATGGGGGAACTGAATGGGGAATGGGTGAGAATGGGAAGAGGAAGGATGGAGGGGAGATGGAGGGAGAGGGTACTTATGCAGACAAGGATCTTTGTGGGACATCTCTGGGATGAGCTAGAAACCTAGGACAATGGAAAATCTCAGGAATCTGTAAAGGTGACCCTTGCTTAGATGCCTATCAATAAGAGGTATAGAGCCTGAACTGGATATCCCCTATAACCAGGCAAGACTTACAGTGTAATGATTAGGACACCAAACGAGCAACACAAGCTTAGATTCACAAATAGTCCTGCCTTCATGGTATGCAGGGGTAAAAGATGGAACAGAATTTTGGGGAAGGACCAACTAATGACTGACCCAGCTTGAAACTAATGCCATGAAAGGAAACTGACCCCTGATACTATTAATGATATTCTGCTTACAGATAGGAGCCTAGCATAATTGTCATCAGAGATGCTTCACTTAACAACTGATGGAAACTGAGGCAGAGACCCACAGTCAAATATTCAGTGGACCTTGGGGAATCCTAAGGGATAAGAAGGATTGAAGGATCTGGAGAGGTATTCAACACCAAAGAAAAACATACAGAATCAACTAATCTTGGTCCACAATGGATTATAAAGACTGAACTGCCAACGAGAGAACATTCACGGTACATATCTAGGTTCTGTGTATATAACTGTCGTGCAGCTAAGTCTTTATTTAGGAATCCCTAAGTCGGAGCAGGGATTGTCTGTGACTACATTGCCTCCCTCTGGAACCCCTTACCCTAACTGTGCTGACTCATCTAGCCTCAAAAGAAGATGACGCACCTAATCTTACTACACCTTGAAATGAAAAGGCTGCTTGATATTTTTGGCTGGCCTCCCCTTTTGTGAGGAGAATGGAAGAGGGGTGGATGTTGAGGGAGGGAAATGAGACTAAGGGACTGGGAAGAGAGGAGGGAGGGGAAGCTATTATGGAGACATAAAATAAATAAATCACATAATAATAATTATTACTGTAGGTAAGATATATGTAATATATTGAATAAGAGCTTGGAATGAGGATATCATGTGCTCATTCTTGATTTTATAGTAAATTAGCTCGCCTTTTCATTTAATGAAATTTTGGTTGTAGATTTGTCCTAGATATCCTTTCTGATATTGAGAAAAGTGTTTTCTATTCCTAATTTCTTCAAGGATTTAAGTTTTTTCTACTTCAGTTTTTATTATATTATAATATTTCACTATGAAGGGATGTTAAATGTTTCTAAAAGATTTTTTGTCCATGGGATTAATCATGTAATTTTTGTCCATTTCTATTATGTCAATAAATATATTATTTTATATTTATTAATTTGCATATTTGATCCAACTTAACAGCTCTGGAAAGAAAGCAACTTGGGTTTTATCCTTTTAAGGTATTCTTGCATTCTCTTCAAGTGTTTTATTAAGAGCGTATTTGTTTTAATCAGGATTTCTATTCTTGAAGAAAACAACATGACCAAAAAGCAAGATGGATAGGAAAGGGTTTATTCAGCTTACACTTCCACACAGCTGCTCATCACCAAAGAAATTCAGGACTGGAACTCAAGCAGGAACCAGGAGCTGAAGCAGAGGACACGGAGATATGTAACTTACTGGCTTCCTTCCCCTGGCTTGTTCAGTTTGTTCTTTTATAATATCAGCCAAGGGATGGTACYACCCATAATGGGCTGGGTCTTCCTCTCTTGATAGCTAGTTGAGAAGATGCCTAACAATTGGGTCACATGGAAGCATTTCCTCAACTGAGGCTCCTTTCTCTGTGATAACTTTGGTTTGTGTTAAGTTGACACATAAAACCTGCCAGTACAATTGACCCCTTCTCAACTTGACACACAAACAGATCACTTTTAAGCCTCAATCCTTACTTTCTGGTCATCTCCAAGATCAAAATAATTTTAAAAGTCCCATAGTATTTACAAATTCTTACATATTAAAATTTCAATCCCTTTAATATATCCAATCTCTTTGCCCAGTATCTACTTATCAGTGAGTACATACCATGTGTGTTCTTTTGTGACTTGAGTTACCTCACTCAGGATGATATTTTCTAGATCCATCAATTTGCCTGTAAATTTCATAAAGTCATTGTTTTTAGTAGCAGAGTACTATTCCATTGTGTAAATGTACCACATTTTCTGTATCCATTCTTCTGTTCAGGGAAATCTGTGTTGTTTCCAGATTCTGACTATTATAAATATGGCTGTTATGAACATAGTGGAACATGTGTCCTTATTACATGATGGAGCATCTTCTGGGTATATGCCCAGGAGTGGTATAGCTGGATCCTTAGGTAGTATTATGTACAATTTTCTGAGGAACTGCCATCCTGATTTCCAGAGTGGTTTTACCAGCTTGCAATTTTACTAGCAATGGAGGTTTCTCTTTCTCCACATCTTCACTAGCATGTGTTGTCACATGAGTTTTTGGTCTTAGTCATTCTGACAGGTTTGATATGGAATCTCAGGGTTGTTTTGATTTGCATTTCCCTGATAACTAAGGATGCTGAACTTTAAGTGAGCTTTAACTTTAACTTTTAGAACTTTAAGTGCTTCTTGGCCATTCGAGTTTCCTTGGTTGAGAATTCTGTTTAGCTCTGTTCCCCATTTTTAATAGGGTTATTTGGTTCTCTGGAGTCTAACTTCTTGAGTTCTTTGCATATAATGGATATTAGCTTTCTATCAGATGTAGGATTGGTAAAGATCTTTTCTCAATTTGTTGGCTGCCATTTTGTCCTATTCACAGTGTCCTTTGCATTACAGAAGCTTTGAGTTCCCATTTGTCGAGTTTTGATCTTAGAGCATAAGCCATTGGAGTTCTGTTCAGGGAAATTTCCCTTGTGCCCATGTGTTCAAGGGTTTTCCCCACTTTCTCTTCTATTAGATTCAGTGTATCTGATTTTATGTGGAAGTCCTTGATCCACTTGGACTTGAGCTTTTTACAAGGAGATAAAAATGGATCAATATGCATCCTTCTACATGCTGATCACAAGTTTATCCAGCACTATTTGTTGAAAATGCTGTCTTTTTTTCCCACTGGGTCCTTTCTCAAGACTAAGTGACCATAGGTGTGTGGATTCATTTCAGAGACTTAAATTTTATTCCATTGATCTACCTGCCTGTCGCTGTACCAATAACATGCAGTTTTTGTCAATTTTGCTCTGTAGTATATCTTGAGGTCAGTGATGTTGGTTCCCCAAGATATTCTTTTATTGTTGAGAATAGTTTTCACAATCCTGTTTTTATTTATTTTTTGTTATTCCAAATGAATTTAAAAATTACTCTTCTAACTCCATGAAGAGTTAAGTTGGAATTTTGATGGGGTAACATTGACTCTGTAGATTGCTTTCAACGGGATGGCCTTTTTTTTTTACTATGTGAATCTTGCTAATCCATGAGTATGGGAGGCCTTTCTATCTTCTGATGTCTTCTTGATATCGTTCTTTAGAGACTTGAAGTTCTTAGCAAGATGAATGTGGAATACTCACAATACAACTCATGGACCACATGAATCTCAAGAAGAATGAAGATCAAAGAGTAGATGGTTCAGTTCTACTTAGAAGTGGAAACAAAATAATCAAGGGAAGTAGAGGGTAGGAGGGACTTGGGAGGAAGAGAAAAGAGGGAAGGGAAAAAGAGGGGAAGAATCAGGTATGTGAGCAGATGGATAAGATGCATAAATGGTCAGGAAATTGTACAGAGGTATGTAGCAATGGGGGATGGGGAACTGGGGGTAGCAACCACAAAGTCCCAGATGCCAGGAAAGCAATTGCCTCCCAGGATCCCATGGGGTTGACATTAGCTGATATAACACCACAAAGAGAATTGAAAACCTGTTGCGACCATATCCAGAGGTTAGGCATGGACCCCAGCTTGAGAGATTGAGTCACGGAACTRTCTCTAAAATTTTAAGTCAGAATTGCTCCTGTCTAAAGCAAATACAGGGAAAACAAGTGGAACAGAGACTGAAGGAAAGTAGATCTCTTTCTGTATGTCTGTCTTTCTGTGTCTCTGTCTGTCTGTCTATCTCTCTGTGTGTGTGTTTGGTTTGTATGTGTCTGCATTTCTCTCTCTCTCTCTCTCTCTCTCTCTCTCTCTCTCTTTCTCTCTCTCTCTCTCTCCCTCCCTCCTCCTTTTCTTCCTCCTCCTCTTCCTCCTCCTCCTTCTTCTTTTCTTTTCTTTTCTTTTCTTTTCTTTTCTTTTCTTTTCTTTTCTTTCTAGATAGGGATTCTCAGTGTAGCCTTGCCTGTGCTGCAATTAGCTCTGGAGAGCAAGATGCCCTAAAACTCAGAGACCCACCTACTTTTTGTCTCTCCAGTTCTGCAATTAAAACATGTACCATCACTGCCTGGATAGATCTGTTTCTTAAGGCAAGCAATTGATTTGTTCAGAGTATAGTGTCATTTATCTACAAGTTACTGAAACAGTTGCACAACAATCTTGAGATGCCAAAACTAGACAAAACCAGAAGGATTTCTCTCTGCATATAACTCTATCTCTATGGTCTAGGGTCAGTCATTTCCTCTTCAAAATAAGGCCTTGAGCCATAGCTACTGAAACCATCTAGTCAGTCAGTTTTCAACTCATAGCTTACTTTTTTCTTTGATGATGGTCAGGTAGAAAATGAGTTTAATTTGTAGGCTGAAGTGCTTCCTGCTACTCCTTTAACTATCAAGAATCTCTGCAGGGAGTTTGATTTATATAAAGTTTAAAAATAGGGAACATAAGATTTTCCTGTAAGCTTTGTGAAATTCATTGGACTCTGTGTGGCTGAGATGTCCTGCTTGTTTAAGAAAGAATATTAAAGGCAGTAAGAGAAAAAGGCCAAGTACCATATAAAGGAAGGCTTATTAGAATTACACCAGACTTCTCACCAGAGACCCTGAAAGCTAGAAGATCCTGGATTGATCTCATGCAGACTCTAAGAGAACACAAATGTCAGTCAAGACTACTATACCCAGCAAAACTCTCAATCAACATAGATGGAGAAACCAAGATATTCCATGACAAAACCAAATTTGCATGATNCATAGATGGAGAAACCAAGATATTCCATGACAAAACCAAATTTGCATGATATCTTTCCACAAACCCAGCACTACAAAGGATTATAGGGGGAAAACTCCGATACAAGGAGGGAAACTACACCACAGAAGAAGCAAGATAGAAACCTCCTCTCATCAAACCCAAAAGAAGATAACCACTCAAATATGAAAAATAACTTCAAAAATGACAGGAAGTAATAATTACTATTCCTTAATATCTCTTAACATCAATGGATCCAATTCCCCAATTAAAAGACATAGACTAACAGACTGGATACAGAAACAGGACCCTACATTTTGCTGCATACAGGAAATGCATCTTAGTGTCAAAGACAAACACTACCTTAGAGTAAAAGACTGGAAGACAATTTTACAAGCAAATGGTCTCAGGAAACAATCTGGAGTAGCCATTCTAAAATCAGATAAAATTGACTTTCAACCTAAAGTCACAAAAAGAAACATGGAAGGTCTCTTCTTGCTGGTCAAAGGGAAAATCCACCAAGAAGAACTTTCAATTCTGAACATCTATGCTCCAAATGCATGGGCACCCTCATTTGTAAAAGAAACTTTACTAAAGCTCAAAGTACACATTACACCTAACACAATAATTGTGGGTGAGTTCAACTCTCCACTCTCCTCAATCGACTGATCAGGAAAACAGAAACTAAACAGGGACACAGTGGAACTAATTGAAGCTTTGGAGCAAATAGATTTAACAGATATACACAAAGAAAATTTCATCCTAAAGCAAAAGAATATACCTTTTCCTCAGCACTTGATGGTACATTCTCCAAAATCTACCATACACTTGGTCACAAGACAGACTTCAACAAATATAAGAAGATCAAACTAATCCCATGCCTCCTATCAGATCAGTATGGAGTAAGAGTGGTCCTCAATAGCAACAAAAACAACAGAAAGCCCACATACACATCTAAACTGAACAATACTCTACTCAATGATACCTTGGTCAAGGAAGAAATAAAGAAAGAAATCAAAGACATTTTAGGAATTAATGAAAATGAAAGCACAGCTTACCCAAATTTATGGGACACAATGAAAGTAGTGCTAAGAGGAAAACTCATAGCCCTGAGTGCCTCCAAAAAGAAACTGGAGAGAGCATACACTAACAGATTAATGGCACACCATAAAGCCCTGGAACAAAAAGAAGCTAATTCACCCAGGAAGAGTGGAAGTCAAGATATCATCAAACTCAGGGCTGAAATCAATCAAGTAGAAAGAAAAAGAACCATACAAAGAATCAACAAAACCAGGAGCTGGTTCTTTGAGAAAATCAACAAGATAGAAAAACCCTTAACCAGACTAAGTAAAGAGCACAGAGAGAGTATACAAATTAACAAAATTAGAAATGAAAAGGAAGATATAAGAACAGAAACTGAGGAAATTCAAAAAATTATCACATGTTACTAAAAAAAGTCTATCCTCAACACAACTGGAAAATCTGGAGGAAATGGACAATTTCCTAGACAGATAGCAAATACCAAAATTAAATCAGGATCAAATAGATCAACTAAACAGTCCCATAACCCCTAAAGAAATAGAAGGGGTCATAGAAAGTCTTCCATCCAAAAAAAGCACAGGACCAGATGGATTCAGTGCAGAATTCTATCAGACTTTCAAAGAAGACATAACACCAATACTCTTCACACTATTCCACAAAATAGAAATAGAAGGAACTCTACCCAACTCGTTCTACGAAGCCACAATTACCCTGATACCAAAACCCCACAAAGATCCAACTAAGAAAGATAACTTCAGGCCAATTTCCCTTATGAATATCGATGCAAAAATACTAAATAAAATTCTTGCCAACCGAACCAAGAACACATCAAAACGATTATCCACCATGATCAAGTAGACTTCATCCCAGGGATACAGGGATGTTTCAATATATGGAAACCCATCAATGCAATCCACTACATAAACAAACTCAAAGATAAAAACCACATGATCATTTCATTAGATGCTGAAAACACATTTGACAAAATTCAGCATCCTTTCATGCTAATGTCTTAGAAAGAACAGGATTTTAATGCCCATACCTAAACATAGTAAAAGCAGGTTACAGCAAACCCGTAGCCAACATCAAACTAAATGGAGAGAAACTTGATGCAATCCCACTAAAATCAGGGACTATACATGGCTGCCCTTTCTCTCCATATCTTTTAAATATAGTACTTGAAATTCTAGCCAGAGCAATTAGACAAAATAAGGAGGTCAAAGGGATACAAATTGGAAAGGAAGAAATCAAACTATCACTATTTGCAGATATGGTAGTATAATTAAGTGACCCAAAAACCTCTACCAGAGAACTCCTACAGCTGATAAAAAACTTCAGCAAAGTGGCTGGTTATAAAATAAACTCAGGCAAATCAGTAGCCTTCCTATACTCAAAGGATAAGCAGTCTGAGAAAGAAGTTAGGGAAATAACACCCTTCACAATAGGTACAAGCAATATAACGTATCTTGGTGTGTTTCTAACCAAACACATGAAAGATCTGTATGACAGGAACTTCAAGTCTTTGAAGAAAGAAATCTAAGAAGACCTCAGAAGATAAAAAAATCTTCCAWGCTCTTGAATTGGCAGATTTAATATAGTAACAATGGCCATCTTGCCGAAAGCAATCTATAGATTAAATGCAATCCCCATCAAAATCCTAAATCAATTCTTCATAAATTTAGAAAGAACAATTCTCAAATTCATCTGGAATAACAAAAAATCTCAGGATAGCTAAAACCATTCTCAACAATAAAAGAACTTCTGGGGGAATCAATATCCCAGACCTCAAGCAGTACTACAGAGCAATAGTGTTAAAAACTGCATGGTATTGGTACAGTGACAGGCAAGTAGATCGATGGAATAGAATTGAAGATCCGGAAATGAACCCACAGAAGTATGGTCAATTGATGTTTGATAAAGGAGCTACAACCATCCAGTGGAAAAAAGATATCCTTTTCAACAAATGGTGCTGGTTCAACTGGAGGTCAGCATGCAGAAGAATGCAAATTGATCCACTCTTATCTCCTCGTACTAAGCTCAACTCCAAGTGGATCAAGGACCTCCACATAAAACCAGACACACTGAAACTTATAGAAAAGAAACTGGGGAACACCCTTGAGGATATGGGCACAGGGGGAAAGTTCTTGAACAGAACACCAATAGCTTATGCTCTAAGATCAAGAATTGACAAATGGGACCTCATAAAATTACAAAGTTTCTGTAAGGCAAAGGACACTGACAGAAGGACAAAACAGCAACCAACAAATTGGGAAAAGATCTTCACCAACCCCACATCTGACAAAGGGCTAATATCCAATATATACAATGAACTCAAGAAGTTAAACCCAGAGAACCAAATAACCCTATTAAAAAATGGGGTACAGATCTAAACAAAGAATTTTCCCCTGAGAAATTCAGATGACTGAGAAGCACCTTAAGAAATGTTCAACATCATTAGTCATTAGGGAAATGCAAATCAAATCAGCTCTGAGATTTCACCTCACACCAGTCAGAATGGTTAAGGTTAAACACTCAGCTGACAGCAGGTGTTGGTGAGGAAGTGGAGAAAGAGGAACACTACCCCAATGCTGGTGGGATTGCAAGATGATACAACCACTCTGGAAATCAGCCTGGAGGTTCCTCAGAAAATTGGGCATGATACTTCCATAGGACACTGCCATACCACTCCTTGACATATACCCAGAGGATTCCCCTGCTGTCAACAAGGATACATGCTCCACTATGTTCATAGCAGCCTTGTTTATAACAGCCAGAAGCTGGAAAGCATCCAGATGCCCCTCAATGGAGGAATGGATAAAGAAAATGTAGTATATTTATACAATGGAATACTACTCAGCAATTAAAAACAATGAATTCATGAAATTTGTAGGCAACTGGTTCGAACTGGAAAATATTATCCTAAGTGAGTTATCCCAATCACAAGAGAATACACATCAAATGCAATCACTGATAAGTGGATATTAATTAGCCCAGAATCTCTGAATACTCAAGACACAATTAGCTAATCATATGATTCTCACGAAGAAGGGAATAAAGGGCCCCTTGTCCTGAAAAGACTTGGTCCAGTATCATAGAGGATTACCAGAACAGAGAAATGGGAGGGGGGTGATTAGGGAATGGGCAGAGGGAAGAGGACTTATGGGGCATATTGTGAGGGGGAAACTGGGAAAGGTGAAAGCATTCGGAATATAAACAAAGAATATAGTAAATAAAAAATGGCACTCATTTCATGACAATAAAAGGAAATAGAAAATCAATGTGTGTAAAAATCCCCTAGCTTTGCCTCAATGCAGTGATGTTCCACAAACAAATCTGTTGGTTAGAACCACGAAACAAGTGAAGATGAAGGAAATGACACCTTACCCTAGCTCAAAGGGAAAAATAGGTTTATCATGGGATAAATGTAATGTAATTACTGAACAATATCCTGATTTCATCACTAATTTCTCAATAACACGGGAAATTTAATCTTAAATTATCTTTTAAATCTTTTGGCGTCTATGCAACAGAAATAATAAGTTATATCGTAACATAATATCTACCAAAGGAAGCTCTTGACATTGATTCTCTATACCCCTGGTCCATTTTCTCACTATCAGCTCTATTTATTAAAGTGGCCTCGGTGTATGATGGAGATTTTATCTCCAGATTATTATATAATAGAAGAAAATAAATTTCACCACTGGAAAGATTGCAGAAGGATTGAAGAAGGCATAGCAGGGTTCTTAGACAATCTTGAAGAAACAAGATATGCTGAGTTGTTTGGAAGGAGTAGGTTGCTGTGGTCAAAGCAAAACAGCAACAGAAATCCCCAGTACTAAAAATTGTCATCAGAGCATACAATAGATTAGAAGATACTGTGGCAAAACATATTGTATTGCAGTAGGGGATGCTTATTCATATTTCTGAGTGATATGAAGACAGTTATTCATATGTTTGTATTGCATATGGATCTGAATGTATTTGTTAATTATTGGTGCTCTTCAAAGGTGATTACAGATTCTTGGAATTTACTGTACAAATAATACAACTGAGAGAGAAATTGCAAAACAATAAAAGGTAATGAAAATATTACCTCGAAAGCAGTGTGCCATAGGGTTCTACTATCCTTCAATTAGCTCTTTGCACTTACTGACTTTAGCCACTGACATAGTTTGCACTTTTAAGTAAGTTAAGGCAAATAGCTAATTGAAAATTGTATAACATAATAAAAGGATGAGAAGAAAATGACAAAATCTACCTTCCTATAATCTTTGGAGCTAGGTAAAAAATGCTTTAGAAACTGTTTCAAGATCGTTTTCCTTCTTCTCTTCCAATTTTTTTCTTTCATTAAGTGGACTAATAATTCCACGTATTTATCCAATATAATTTTGTTTTATATAATTTTTAAATTCATGATCATTCACATTTCAACATTTTCATTTTGTTTAAATGAAACACCAGGCAAGGCATTGTTCTCAAACAAACATTTGAAATTTAACTTGGATTATTCTTAATAAAGTTGTAATAATGACAAGATTTCCATATTGATTTTTATTTTTGTTATTAATTTCACTTTCTTAAACATTAAAGATCTTTGAAAATTATTAGTATTTATTAATTTTCTGAGTAAGAATATAACTTGTAATTTTAATATGTGAATATATTTTGAATATATTTCCTTTATTCTTTTATATATATATATATATATATATATATTTCTTTCATATACAGACATCACACTTGATAGCACAGGGATTAGTTGAAAATCTGCTTAGATTTCTTGCTTTGCTTACCTGCAGAAGGTTAAAATTTTATTCTAATATCTTATCATTTGTTGAATTTGAACTTTGGACAAAGTTTACCATAGAAATCCTTGCTTCAATATGACTTCAATAGATTCATTGGCATTATAGTCTTAGAAGATTTTACTAGGTACTCCGAACTAAGGCATGGTTGCTTAAATTTTACTAAGTGGAAGGACATGGTTCTTAGAGCCACAGACATATCATTAATTAATATTACTTTGAAAACTCACATGATGTAAGTTTCATGTTATTCCATCATTCAAAGTAGTCAAGACCACTCTTCACATGAGTTAATCTGACATAAAAAATCATCCAGTCAAACCATTAGCAGCTATGTTTTGAAACAACTATATATGTATACATGTAGTATCCATATGTATATTTTTAATAAAATGTTACATGGCTGAGTTATACAATATATTTTAATGAATTTAAGAAGTTCTCACAATGTATTTTAAACATATTCATCTTTGCCATATATATGCCCATTTCCCCACCCTCTCACAGCTTCATACCCTCTTTTTTGTTGTTTTAAATAACTCCAAGTCCAAGTTGATTTACCCCTATATGCCTAGATGTGGAGCTACTCCTGGAGAATGGTTACCGTATCATAACCCACATGTTAAAAACCTCCACCACCACCACAACTAAACCAAACCCAACTAAAACATTACCTTCTCCTTGAATTGTCAAAAGTCAATAGCACTTTAGTATTCATAAGCCCCCTCCCATCCCTTTTATAATGTTGAACACCATGATCTTGTACAATCAGAGACACTGTGAGTTCATAAGTGAAATGGTCCTGACATATCCAGAACATACTGTTTTACATGGTTCTTCCCCAATTCTGACTCTTACAATCTTTCCACCCTTCTATGCATATTTCATTAACCTTGGGGGTGGTACTAATGTAAATGTCTCTTTTATGTCTCAGTGTTTTACTGACTCTTATTCTCAGCAGTTAGATCAGTGGGGAGATTCTTGTATAGATGTTGCCACTGTACAAAGAAGTTTCTCTGATGACATACATTCATCTCTGGGTATGAAGATATGAGTTTAGAAGAAAGTTTGATATTTTGTCCATGTAGCAGAATAATAGTCATTCCACTCATGAGAGTCTCAAGTATGGGTTGCTGGCCGTGGTATCACGTATGAGTTTCCTACTGTGGAGCAGACTTTACATCCATTCAGAAAGTGGTTTGTTACCTCCTAACATTCATGTCACTGTTGCACTCATGAACATATCTTGATATGCTGGTCATAGCTGTTGCTAGCAGTATATATAGTTAAATAAGATTATTCACAAAGTTTGCTTCCAGCACCCTACATAACACATTCCTGTACTATGAAAGCTACCCAGGTCAAAAGAGGTTCTCTAATACCAAGTTAATTTCTCCATACCCTGGAAAAATGTGTTTTCATCAGTGAGCCATTTTAACAGGTAAAAAAATGATTACTGACTAAGATTATTTTATCTTAGCATAGTGAATTTTTATAAGGAAGATATGGTTCTCTTAAGTCCAGGAATGTTTTTATACCAAAAGCCCATGTTTCTTTTGAAATTATATCAACTGCATGCATGCCTTTAATAAATTTGTCAATTTGTGCCTTATTCCACTTCTCTCTAATGTTCCATGCTTTTGCATATGATTTATAAATTCATACCTTTGCTTTCCATTATTCTATATTATATATTTTAGTTGCTTCCTGATGCAGAAGGTATCTCTGAACTAATATATTGTTGAATTTTATATAGTATTTATATATAGTGTTCTACTTTTGATAAGATATGCCAATTTCATTGTAACTATTTACATATTTAAACTTATTTTCACACACACACTGGATTTTTTCTTTTGCCACGTTAGTTTTCTTGTTATTTAWTTAAAATGGAACACTTTTATATTTTTAAATTTTTCTAAATTCACCATTCGTTCCATTGTTTAAAAGCAACCTATGCACATATAGGCACCACTACTTTGATTTAGTAGCTACTGAAAAGCAACAGAAATACCTTAACTCCAATGTACAGAAGGACTTACTTTAAAACAGGAAAGACATGTGTAAATAAAGATTTCAGTGGATGAAACAGCATCCTTTTTCATCTTAGATCTTACTTTTAATTTTCCAACATTCAGCCATAATAAAAAAAATAGGGACATTCACAGCCCAAACTTTAAGCTACTTTTAAAATGTAATCATAGTTCCACAATGCAAATTTGATGAGAAAAATATGTAGACAATAATGAAATTATGTAGGATACAAGAAAATGGTTTATTTCCAGGTGTGTTAAAAATTAATAGAAAAGACTATTCTCCAGCAAGTCACATTCAATTAAAACAAAAGTATTGTTAATAAATTATGTATAATGAAAAATATTAGAATGCTCAAACTGATAAAATTATTTCAGGAAATAATTTATACAAGTTCCCAAACAGAAAAGTGTTGACTGTCTCTTGAAAAATGTTACTTCTTCATTTAGCAAACCATATTGAATGCTGACATGACAGGCTTTGTTACTGTAATTGAGAAAATTATTTCATGCACATTGGGCAACATTTCCCCATTTAGAGCCTATATTTCATAATGGAAAGAGACAGTTAATAAGCAAAGAAATATCCACTGTTTCTTCCAGGAATGGGTACTCTATATGTAGTGAAAATAAAGAAGAATGGTGAAAATGAGTTCTGTTTGTAACTGTGGGGAGGTTTGCTCACAGATATGTGCGCTTTCTAGGTAGGTTTGGTAAAGTCTGTGTGTCAAAGAGATGCTGCATCCAAGACATGACCCTGAAGGGATGACATGGATTAATTAAGCATAGATCCAGAGAATAGAGATACAAGCAGCGCATCTACACAAATGCTGGGGTGTAGAGTGCAGCAGTATGTTATTTTCTGTCACGGTATTAGTGGGGCCATTTTCCCTATGGTACTCATGATATTCATTGAAATTCCAAGCATGGCAGTTGTAGATCAATGATGACATTTAGAAATTGAATATATGTTGTGTGGGTTATGAGTATTTCCTGAGTATTGAATGACCACTGTGTAACAAAGCAGCAGCATATAGAACTATGCTGCATGTTTTAATCCCACAACTGAGTTCTGAAGACGACTTTCATTTTTCTATTCATTATCCCTTTAAGCCATTATGATGATTAATATTGATCCTTAGTTCAAGAGGATCGGGAATCAACTAATGTAGATAGGCCACTGGGCATATGTATGAAGACATTTCAATGAAGGGTTAAAGGAGGCCAGAAGATACCTTCAGAGTGACTGGCACCTTCTGGTAGGCAGCCCAGATATACAGAAGCCTGAGGAGAACTAAGGGCTCTGCCTTATTGCCTTTTCTTTGTGCCATGGAATAAGTCTATCTGTGTGGCTGCTGCTAACCTTGCCATCACCCTTCATTGATATGAGATTGTGGCTTCTTCAGCCTTCAAATGTCGACACAAGAGAAGCAACTCAAAGAGTGTTCTAGAACTTAGATTCAGAGAATAATAGGAATGCTAGGGTATCCAGCATTGATTGGTATTAAATAGCTGCTGAGTTCTCAACCTTGTAGGTATTCAGGTGGCTATTACTGAATTAGTAAGAACATATTAGTGACAAACCATTCAATTAAACGCACATACACACACACACACACACACACACACACACTTCATTCTAAAATATCACTTCTGGCTGATATGTCTGATCATGGACTGAATGTGTCTAAGGGTACCCATGAAAAGAGCCTAACATGAAAATGATACACCTACATAAAATATTATGATATTTCCTTGTGATTTTGGTAACTTGAGTGTGGGCTTTTTTAGTGTGAACTTTGTAAATGACAATGCCATATCACAATTTCAAAGGTTGGGCATCTCTGTTAGACAAACTTAAATAATACAACAATTATCTCTTTTCTGAAAGGATACTGTATCAGCTGTGTGATTTTTCTTAGTCTGAAAAATGCTAGCACTTTGATAGGAGAGAGCTGATGATGGATGGTGAAGGTGACCTCTCCCTCTGCAATCTAACGTCCATGTTGGGGAAAAGTAAACTTTTTTTATTGTCCACGTTTTGTAGAGGATTTCAGAAGGTATTTCGATTTTATATCAATAGGAAAATCTGCATGGTATTTATCAGATATGACTTCCCATGGATTCTCTCTCTTATCTGCAAATACCCAGTTAATATTAGGAGCCAGGGCTGAGGAGGATCTCCGCATCAACTCTCAACTTTCAGAAGTTCCTCCTCCTCTAGACCTAGTCACAGTCTGATGTTCATTAGAATGATCTTTCAGCTGCTCTTTAAACATTTTATGTTATTTAATAAACTTTGTATCTTTTTAAATTTAGATATTTACTTTGACATGCCAAATGAAAGTTTTGGAACACAAGCCCCATTCTTTTCTCTGAAAACAGGTTTTAATAGGAAAATTCTTGGCTTTCTAAACTGTTATTTTTTTCCTATGAATTTTAAAAGCCTACTCAGAGATTCAAATTCTAGCAAATTAGCTTTCTTTTCTCTGGTTTTGGCTATGTAGGCCCTTTCCTGTAGGCAAATTTTAATTGGGAACAAAGAACCTGTCTGTTAGCATATTGAAAGCTTATGCTGGCATTTGGTAAAATAAAAAATTGTAGAGTTTCATACATGGCATGATTAACATAAACATGCTTCATAAATAACTTACAAAATGACTCAATTTAATAAATGTCTATATCTAAGACTTCTAGGTCCAAAGCCTTTAAACTTTATTAAATATTATAAAATATATTTACCCAGACAATGCCTGCTTTTTTTTTATAAGGACAACATTTAATTGGAGTTGTCTTAGAGGTTCATAGATTCAGTCCAGTATCATCAAGGCAGGAGCATGTCAGCATCAAGACAGGTAGGGCAATGCCTGCTTTTTTTGTTTTCTTCTCTATATATTGTACTAGAGGAAAAATAGGGAAGTCCATGACATGTTATCCTGTATCGCTTATTCCTGACTACTGAACGTTTTATTTGGAGAAGAGATTACTATGTTTAACCACCAGATCCTTGCCCTTCGACCCTCTTTGCATTTCCTTTTTTTGTTTGTTTTTAGTGAATATAAACTTCATTTTTTTATTTTTTTATGTTTTTTATTGGATATATTCTTCATTTACATTTCATTTCCGTTTTCCTGGTTTCCCCGCCCCGCCCCAATGTCCCATATGTCTTTTTCCCTCCCCCCGTTCCCCTATTCACCCCTTC
>BDUI01019162.1:34636-45920 GCA_002335545.1 Apodemus speciosus
AAATGAAATGTAAATAAAATATATCCAATGAAAAAAAGAAAAATCAGTTTAAAGAAGACTAATTTTTCTGCTTCCCTGTCTGACACTCAGAGTCATTATCCTCACAGTAATCACATGTTTATATAAGACTCAATAGATATTTTATTGGAAAACTCTAYTTCTACAAGGTAACAATATAAACAAAACACAAAGGTAGAGTTTGCTTAGCTGCAAGAGCACTAGTTTATCTTAAAAAGGACAAAAATTTCATTCCCAGAATTCATGCCACGCTGCTCATAAAACAGTAATTCTAGCTCCAAAGGATCAGACACCATCTTCTGGCATGTGTAGGTATGCACACACTTAGACACATACGCACATAAACATAAAAGAAAATATGGTTAAAGTACTTTGTTATATTCACAATTTTAATATTCTCTCCTAGGAAGTGGCTTGGGGAAGTGTCTATCACTCTGTTTCACAGCACCCTGATAGGTGATTGATGAGCTCGCTGAAGCCTTGCGGCTTCTGATGGCAGCAGTTCATTAATAAGCAGCCATGTCCTTCCACTTGTGGGCAGCTCTAATTGCTATGCATATTGCATCTCAAATTTCTTTTCTAACATAGTGCTCTAATGAGCACTTCTGAAACTTTACTTGTCCTGTGTAATCATCCCTGATTGTTCCAAGTTTGTCCCTGTGAACAGTTTCCAATTTCCTCCCTATCACTTACTGAGAGACGCTGAAAGCTGTGAGCTTCTCTCTTTGCTCTGTCTAGTACAAAGCATAATACCCTCTTTCATCATTTGAGCTAGACAACTGTTATTGTTTTAGTCTTTAGCCTGATAGTAGGCAGTTAATTGAAATGTCTCTCGCATTACATTTATAATGTTTTCAGCATAGTATTACAGATATTCTCTCTAATCCTAGCTATAGACAGTTGACTTTGATCATGTGATGTTTTAAACTTGAGTGAAGAACATTAATTTTCTACCATCTCATTTTAACTTTACAATAATCTTAGAAGGCAGTAGAGGGATGATATTATTTCCATTTTTACTGATAAAAATGATGAGTTACAAAGGAACTTGCCTAAAGTCAAATTAGGAGATTGTTATGTTAGGCATCAGAACTGATCTAACAGACTAATAATTTAGAAATGTATTTATGTACTACCCTTTCTTRGCAATTAGTAGTTGGTGCAATAACACTCAACATTTTCAAATGCATTGTCTTCAAATACTCTTAAAATCCCTTCATTTTTCTTTAGAGTTTTAAAATATTGCTAGAATTCTTTGCTGTCCACTTATACAAATCAGTTTTAAAAGAGACTTGGGGAATGTTCTTGGTTTATCCTGGAAGAGTCCTAGATAGTCTATAGCTACCAAATGTAGTTTCTTCCTTACCTGAGCATGYATTTAGATGAAGGCTTGGTGTTGGCTGTTTCTATCCAGTCTATAAATGATAAATCTCTGTTGGCCATTATAAAAACTGCAGGTACATTTACACTTATACTTAAGAGATTGTTACAAAGTAAATAGTCAAGTTTCCATGAGCTTTCTCAACAGCCCCCTAGTCAATGTTCTTTTCCAACTAAAGTAAAGTCCACTTAATATGGAACATTGACTTGTTAGTCTTAAAGCARGCTGGAAGTGCTCACTTAAAAATAAGTCATTTTCTTATATTACCAARTGCAGTAGTGATGTGGGGGGTTACTGTGTATCTTCAAAGGGACTAGCATGGGAAGATGCTACTGACAAATCTGTCAACTGCAGCCTTGAGCTACAAAATTTCTTTTCTAAGGATATAAAAAGCACTAACTCACTGTGGGTGCTTTTAAAATGCTAGAGATAGTTCTGTTCTCTGGAGCATTCTATTTAGTCTAATTGAGCTTTGCTAACCTTTTCTCATTGACAGAACGTTGAATTTGTGTCATGAGGGAGGTTTATAAATATTTATTGAATAAAATAGCTGGTTTGGATATGAAATGAATTTAGAGATGGGAATTAAAGCCAGTAAAACTTCTATTTTCTGGTGAGGAAAATGGCTTCAGAGACAATACCCAACACCGAATTCTAAACAATCTCATTTTTGTTTTAAGCTGGGTCTAGGGACATATTAGAATTATAGGAGCATCATTTTTAATAATCTATGGAACTAATTGGAGAGGGTGTAGTTAAAATAATCATTTTATATCATTCATTTGCCTCTATTCATTTCTCACATTTTGCTATGGGTGCTCATGAAAATTCATAAAGTATGTATTTTATTAAAGAGAACATTTGCTCTAAATAGGAAGTAGATAGATGAAAAATAAATAAATAAATAAATAAATAAATAAACAAACCAAGGATAGAATCTGTGATAGCTGATAGCAATTGTCCTGTTCGCAGGATCTAGGGTCTATTAAGATTCAAACGCATGTCTGTGGGGTGATTTTTAGTTTGGGCTAACTGAGGTAGGAAGACCTGGAGTTGTGTCTTACTCTCATATTAGGGTTGTTTTAAGGAAAGAGCTAATAGAATGAATATGTACGTATGTATATATACATATATATATATATACATATATATCACATATATTCATTCATACACACACACATATATATATACATATATACAGTGGGATTTGTTATGAATTTGAGAAAGGGTGATGAGGGATTTATGGGTGTGTTGGAAGGAGGATAGAGAAGGAGAGAAATGCTATTATAATATATCTTAATTTCAAAAAATAAAATAAATAGCTTGAAAAGGAGGGATTTATTAGATAGGATAATGTAGGATGTTCTTGGCAGTCTAGCAATAACTGCCTCACACTGAAGGCTGARAGTCCAGTAGTCTCTTAGCCCACGTGGCTCGATATATCAGTAACCCCAGTTTGGCAYTGAGGCTTGAAAGATTCCTGTAGAGATACTGGTTTCATTTTACATTGGAGTCCTAAAGAAGCTGGTTCTAATATCTGTAAAGGAATACAGCAGTCATAGAAGAGGTGAGCTGGCCAGCAAGAATGAAGACAAACAGGCAAAAGCATGGCTTTTTGTCTGAGCTGACATTAGAAGGTACCACATGTATTAGGATTGGTCTTCCCTTTTCAAGAAATCTAATGACAAAAGTCTCTCACAGGAGTGCCCAGTGGCTTTCATTTTAGTAACTCCCAGAGTCAATCAAATTCATAACCAAGATTAGCCAGCACACTCCCACAATTCTATACAGTTACAGATGTCCTTGTTTCTTCTGACTGTTTTCTGTCCTTTTTGTTGTTGTTGCATGGGACTCTAGCTTCAACTGTTCAGTTCCTCTTCCTTTACAGCTCTCTTGAGGAAATGACTTTGCTCAATAACAACACATTTACAGCAACAATTCTTCACCCCTTTCAATAATCCTCACTTTTTTTCTTCAAGAATAACTAAAGACTGCCATTACTTCTCTATTATTCCTTCGTAAAAAGAGGAAAGTGATGAAATTATAAGTAGTTTAACATGTAAAGGAAAACAAGAGATGACCCATCACAGATTTTTGCAAGTTATTTCTTTGTTTTTATTTTAAAACATATTTAGTTATTTCTTTTTATTTGTAAGGGTATCTCTTACTGTATGTATTATGTATTATGTATGTGGACTCTGTGTGTAAGTGTGAGTGTGTATGTGTTTGTGTATGTTGCCTGCAAAGATCAGAAAAGGGCATCAGGTCCCCCTGGAACTGGAATTGCATGTGGTTGTGAGTCACCATGAGCATTGCGAGAATAGAACCTGAGTACTTTTCTAGGCAGCAGGTGGTGTAAACTGCTGAATTATCTCTCAAGCACCAGCAAGGCATTTTCTTATAAAGGCTTGTATTAATAGTGTCCCAGTTTTTCTAATGTAAAACATTTTCTTATGTAAAACAGTGGGTTTGCTATAAAATAAATGTTTAAGTATCATTGTAGGTTAAATCAAATGGCTTTCCCTAGTACCTTAATTTGGTTTTCAGTGTTCTGGATGAGATTCCATGCATTTTATAATCAAGGGAGTGATTTCCCACTGACCTACGACTCAACCTTTTAAAGATCTCTAGGAAATATTGACAACCATCTGAAATTATTTATTTGTCCAACTGTTTTTCATAAAGTCAGCTAGTGCAGCCAAAAAATTATTTTGTTAGTTCTTGTTAAAGTTACCAGTTCACTTTTCTTTGTCAGTAAATTGTGATCACATATATATTTTTAATTCTCATATACTTTCAATGTGTTACACAATAATTCAAGTATATCTACAGAAGCATCCAATTGGGGCCTTTATTACTTGAAAACATAAGGAGAACTTTCTTATAAAAGTTTTGATGCCCTTGAACTTCTCTTCTGCTAACTGAGATAAATGGATAGCCTACCCTGGATGCTGGCATCTGCATCACAGACTTTCTACGAATCTGCAAAACAAATTTCTACTTCTTATAAATTACTCATTGTGCTATGGCAGCACAAACAGCCTAAGACTGAAGTGAATTGGTGGGATCAAATGTCTCCAAGGCATGAATGGAATTATCAAATAGCTAAAGTGCAACTCAGTCACCTTCGATTTCTTATAAAATATCAAAGATACTATATTTCTTTTCCAGTAAATACTGTAAGGACTGCACTCTGGAAATTTTGAAATTTAGTTTGTAGTAATCTTAGACATGAATCATGATGAGTCWCCATGATTCATTTTATAGTATAACATAYTTATTGATACATAGATTTCCTAGAACTATACAGATGCTAAAATGAAATCTAAAGCTCTCTTCTACATATGTAGATATTAGCTGAGGTGGGAATGGAAATGATTATCTGGGATTGTAATGCTATAGAATTCTTAACTGTTTTTTTCCCTACATATTGAACACTATTTCACTGAAACTGATAAGTTTGAGAGAAGGGTGCCATAGCATTGTGGCATGGAAAAAAAGGGATAATTTCTAGTACCAGTTAATATCCAAGCTTTCAGGGACTTAACTCTTCAAGTGAAAAAACTCTTAATCACAGAGTCAGGGATTAATAGACAGACAATCTATTAGTCACAAAGTGGYGAAACAAAAACAGAAGTTTAAGGATGTGAAGTTCAAAGATAGAGATTCACTTAAAAGATGTATCTATCTTAAAACTTGGTAATTAGGAAAAGATATGATGTACTTGGTATTTAAATTTAACTTTAAAGAAATGGTATTTGGCTTCCATGATGCATTTGTTTTTTTGTTAATGTGACACAAGGCACTCAAAGGAAGAAAGATTTATTTGAATAAACATTTCAGAGGATTTGGTTCTTAGTCATCTAACTTTATGAGGACAGTATTTCCATGGAAACACTTGACTGAAGGACATCATAATGGCATACAGGAAACAGAGCAAAAGGCAAAAGGCATAGGCCCGGGAAAGATATAGTCTTGTCCCTGGGGCACATCTCCARTGGACTATTCCTTCTACTTAGGCAACAACTCTTACCTTTCACCACTTCACAAAAAACTGTCMTCGTATTAAATCACAAAAGGACATTTGGCAAGAGCTCTCATAGGGTAAGCATCTCTGGGAGTACCCTCATAGAAACACTGAGAGGTTTTGCAAATCCTGCAGTGTTTTTTGATGGTTTGGTTGTGAGCCTTGGCTTTAAGAACTGAGATATCTCTTCACTCCAAAAGGCACTTAATAATCTCACCAAACTGACAGTTTAGGTTAACACACATATTAACATGCTTCCTCAAATAAAGATGTCTAGTTAACAAAAGAACAGCTATTCTATTAGAGTTATAGTTAAAGATTAAAAAATGAAACATGATTATTTTTTAGGTTTTGAGCTTGTAACTTTGAATAAGTAATAACAAATATTTTAGAATCACTCTATAGTCTATTTGATGGAAATAAATACATTTAATATTCACCCCATTCTATACAGTTAATGGAAATTATTATCTTTGTGATTTATTTTTCCAATGAGATTTAAGGGTTTACCTTTTAACATTAATTTTCTGTAATTGGTGTTATGGCTTGAATAGGTTTGGTTCCCATAGATTCATGCGTTAGAATGCTTGGCCATAAGGAGTAGTAGTATTAGGAGGTGTGGTTTGGTTGGAGTAGGTATGGTCTTGTGGGAGGAAATGTTTCACTGTTGGGGTGGGCTTTGAAGTCTCCTATGTACAAGTTCCACCCAGTGTGAAATCAGGTCCTCCTCCTGGTTGCCTGCAGATCAAGATGTAGAACTCTTTACTCCTCCAACACAATGTCTGCCTGCATGCTGTCATGCTTCCCACCATGATAATAATGGACTGAACCTCTGAATCTGTAAGCCAGCCCCAACTAACTATTTGCCTTGGTCAGTGAGGCTCTTCACAGCTAAGATACCCTAAGACAGCTGGTATCCTGAGATTCCACTTGATAAGCGGTTTATGTTGAATCAATTGTGGATTGTTATTTAACAATTTATTAATTATCTTTGTCCTTTTATAATAAAAAAACACATTTGTAATGGTTACCATTTGAAAATTTGAGATTTTTGCTAAAGTCCAAAAGACAGATATTTTATTGCACCCTGTAGGAAGCCGCCTGCTGGCTTCCCACACGCACCGCGTGCTGGCGGTTTCCCATGTCTCGGTCTCCGCCTCTCCCGTGACGTCATGTAGAAAGCTACCTTTGCGCCCGCCATTACAATATGGCGGGGATCGTACCCTAGCCGACATGTGCTCGACAAGTTTCCCACGCCTCCGTCTCCGCCTCTTCCGTAGCGTCATTTGGTCCCGTGACCTACAGCCAACCAGGAGGCATACGTCTTACGCAGGCCATAACTGTATTTAAGGCGAGATCCCGCGTGATCTYGGCATCTCCATTAGTTTTCCGAGCAGAGTCCAGGAGTGTAGGCCGAGCTCCTGAGATTCTGGTTTCTGTAAGCTTACCCTCTTTCTCTCTCAAGAGGAATAAAGCTTTTTCTGCAGAAGGGTCCTAATGTGTGCCGCGTGTTTCCTGCCGGCGGGAAGATAGCGCGCGTCACAGCACCCACTACCAAATTATCATATCTGCTCTTGATTCAAAGTTGTATTTTGTTCCTCCTGAAGATAATGTGGAAGCCATTGATCTACTGTTTGAGTTCGATGACAGAGATTAGTGTTAAGGGAGAGAATAATAAAGTAGATGCATAAAGGAAGGCGAGGCAAGAACCTGTTAGAAAAACAACAAAATGTGAAGGAGAATGAGACAGAAAAAGAACATCATTAACAATATATAATTTGTAACAACAGCAAAAAACCCTCGCTGTGTACTGATTAAGAGACTCCAATTCAAATAAGAAAGCACATTAAAAATTCTTTCTTTTCTTATTCAATATGCATTTTTTCACTGATGCTAATAATGAAAAATTCTGAGGTAAGATGGTCAACATGAGGCTTGCATTCCATGTTCATGGAGATATTTTTCTAGTGAGGTCCATCCTCAATAAGTAAGCAACACAACTTAGAATAAGCATCAGAAACATGGGCATAAAAACTTTAACTGTAGTGGAAAGAAGAAAGAATCATGAGAAGAGGCACTATTTTTTTTTTTAGCTTAAATTGTCATATAATAAAATAATTTTCTGTTTTCTGTCTTTTCCTCTAAATTGTTTGCTGAATGATCATGTCATCATACATTATTGCATATACTTATTTTTGCTTATAAAGCAAAAATTTTCCGCTCCCAAACTTTCTTGTCTGCCCSTAAACTTGATCTCTGACAATTTTTACATTCAGTTTTGTTATCATTCCTGACATTAATTTTGCTGCGCTTATTTTTTTTTAAGATTAATGGGGACTGATGTTAGAGTCAATTGTTTGATTCAATAAAAGAATATTTTTGTATTATATTTTAATGTAGTATGGGCAATTCTCCAAAAAAAGGTCTCCTCCAAATGACAGCTTAAGGATCCAAGTGTCTTCAATTTTCTAGCCATGCCAGATGGACTGTGTGGCCAGAAAGGTCAGTCTAGCTGGGGTGCTTGAGATAAATGATACACAGTTGTTTCAGTTTGCTGTGGAATGAGTGGTATCTACATCATTAGGATTGAAGGTTTTCTGGTTTAAGTTCTGTGAACCCTATCCTCATTTGATAAGGAGTGAAGGTGGAAAACAACAAGATGCATTTTGAACATTATAAACTGCTCTGTAAGAGAACTACTTTTCAAACAGAACCACAGCCTTTGGTGATGAGCAGCATAGAAAGYGGAAGGAAGATCATTCCATAATGCACACTGAATGTTTATGCAGCACTAGGCATTGGAAATCTAAAATAAAAAAAAAATTGCTTTCTTATCTCAAACTTAAAGGTTCTGATAAGCTCAGGCTTGGGGAAAATTTATCTCTCAGAAGGACACTGAGATATATCAAGTGACCTTTAAATATTTCTTTCCAGTTTGCAGTATGATGAGCCCAGAATCTAGGACACCTTCCTCTGTCTAAATTTATTCCAAATGTCTGTTTTGAACCCTACGCTGAGTGAATCTAGAATGGATTCCACTGTGGTTATCCCTTATGGATACAGTAGTAAATATAAAGCAGATTTTCATGAAATGMTTTAGCTTAGCCTAGTTTGATTACTAAAAGCACTATGTAGAAATCAGTATCTTTATAGGAAGTAAAATAACATGTTGAGGGCYCAATGTGGTTTCCATTTCAAAAATTATTTTCTTTGATGACCTGACAGTGAACTCCTGCCCAGGTGCCAGGCTGTTTTAGATTAATTTTAGCTACCTGAGTATCTTCATGGGTCCTTGGAATTAGCTCAAATTTAAAAGAGTAATATAACACTGAATTAATGAACTAATTAACAAACTGGCAGTGTAGAAAGGAACTTCCAATTGCCTCTGCAGTAAGTTTGGAGAGTTAAGGGTCAGACTCAGTATTTAGTTGTCACTTAAATATGTGTAGTTCTCCTACTRTTTTATTTCTATGRGTTTGGAATTTTGGTRCCTAAATAGGAAAAAGGGGACCAAAGGAAAGTCCCTTTAAGTTATAAATGTAACATAATTTTGGGTTTCTTTAACTTGTCTGGCAAATGACTGTTAATTGCTATTAGATTTGCCTGTTGTTATTTTTCTAACACATAAATGGAACATAATGAAATCTGCTTAATTCAAATTTTCACTATTATTAGTATTCCCTAATATTTTTCAAATGCCTGCTAGACAGGAAGAGGTTATGTATGAAACATTTAAAGTATCTTCACTTTCAAGGTCACAAAGAGAGTATATGAAATTCTCAAAGAATTAATAAAATATATTTTTCTTTTGAAAATAAATCTAAAGATGAGATCTCAACATAGTCATTTTGTCTTCTGATATGAGCTTTTAATTTTTTAAATTAACATACAAAGAGTAAATTTCATTATAATGATTTCATATATTCAGGTCATTTTATTTTGCTTATGTATACATTGAAATCTAGATTTTACCTCCAAATAGTCTTTCACCTTTAATGCTTTARTTAGGTAGATGTGTAGATGAGATAGGTAGGATGGATAGATAAATGTATATATACATATGCATATGCATATATGTATATGTATATACATAATAATAAATAACTATAATAATTTAATTCTGCATATGAAAGAAAAACATCTGGTAAAATTTTGTGTTTCTGGCAAATGTAATTCTATCAACATTATTGCAAATGACAAAGAAAATGAGAGGCACTGTAGTAAGATGTTAATGATGAGGGTTTTTTTTTCAATGATACCTGCTCTTGAAGTATACAGATATTATTTATATTGAAAAACTAGGCAAAAGTACCATTGAGTCTTATACTTATTGTTAGACAAAGAACAGTGCTTTCTTATGATTAACCATTTTTAAACATACCAGTATTTTCAATCTCTTATTGAACTGCATACATTTTTGTTATTTCACTGTGCCTTTTAAAGAAGAATCAGTGTTCACAGGTAAAGAATTTGATCAATATTTCTATAAACTAGACCTTGCACATGTGAAAGTTGCAGTATTCTAAAGAGAAAACATTAATCTTTAGGGAAACATAAAAGACTTTCACTTATAAGCCACAAATATAGTGAAATATCAAGGAAACGGATCCTCTATTCACTTTTTTAAAAAGCTCAAATCAACCATGAATTAAAATTTATGGTACAGAGAAATGTTTGCCAATGCCCTCTTCATAACCTCTCAAAGAGAGGAAGGTTAATTGTATAAAGTTGTTCCCTGAATTTTAACACGTCTTTACTCTGTGCCTCTGGCATGTGAAAATTAAATTAGGGGAAATATTAGATTACCAGATTCTATCATATGTACATATTTTTTACATTCCTCTAAACATGACATGATTTAGGTTTTGTTCTGAAGGTTTTTTGGTGTTGCTGCAGTGTATTGTCTCTGTTCATAAAGCAGCTCTAAATGTTTCAGAGAAGGAACTCTCAGATTCAGTCATTTTTTTTCTTTTTTCTTTCCTTAATACTAATTTCATGGTCCTGGAACAAGATGATAACGTACGAAGTGGATGCTGAGTCCTTGGAAACATTGGGAAGCTTAAATATTTAGCTGTAYGRCTCTTTTTCCCATTGGGATGATAGTGAAATCGGGCTCACTATGCCTGATCATGTGATTTAGTACACAATCCCAGTTGATGCCATCTTCTCACTAATGTGAAGTGGTGGCTGTGGAAGTTATGCAGAAAATCGGGAGAAAACATTGTCATGGAGATGTTGAACACAGTTCTGATAACTAGAGGAATTCAATTTCTTCTGGATTTGCTTGGGTTGAGCCATGATTCTGATGAATTATTTAAAGAATAAAGGATATCTTGTTGATCACTTTATATTGAAGATGTCTATCAATTTTGATGCCTATTTTTGTATTTTKCCAAAGAACACATCAATCAAATATGAATACCTAAAATGTTAGTGGTTGGCACTTTTAAAGACTGTGTGTGTGTGTGTGTGTGTGTGTGTGTGTGTGTGTGTGTGTACACGAATGTGAATCCAAGAAATGCTATTGTTATGCTGAGGTCAGAAGATGATATCCTTTATCACTCCCYATCTCTTCTTTTGAAGTACAGTCTCCTGAACCACAGGTTCACATGTTCTTAGCTGAGCTGGAAACTATTAAGTCACAGTGTTACTTACTAATGTCTCTACTTCCTCTACGGTTGTGTTACAGGTCTGTGCAGGAGACCTATCAGGTTATGTTCATGCTGAGAACTGAATGCTGATACTCTTAGCTGCATAGCAAGTGCCTCTTAATGCTCAGCCATCTCTTCATAAAACTGCACAAACATGATCATCATGCTGAAGAACTCAACCACTCTAAAGAGAAATCTCATTCCCAG
>BDUI01019174.1:36098-48898 GCA_002335545.1 Apodemus speciosus
GTATTACCAAACAAGTGCACGTATTTGGAAATTTTAAGTTGAACTGAGGAAGAGGAATATAAGATGAATATATAAAGAAAAAAAAAGCTTTTTACGTGGTGTAAGAGAGCATTTTAACTTGGACGATTTCTTTTCAGAAGCAGCCTGAAGGCACAGCATACATGTAGGAAGACTTTACTCAATCACTTTCTATATAATATATACATACGGCATATGAAATATGTTTAAAAATCATAAATGATACCGTTAAGCAACTCTCAAGGAAATAAATCTATAAAGCATAAGAAAGACCTATTTTAAAGCAGAACCGAATGTTAGAAGACTGTTCCTTAAGTAAATCTTGACTGAGGAGGCTTTGGATTGAAGACAATCACATAAATTGTTGGTGTTCTTATSGAATATCCCAGTTGTTGTCTATGTGGTCATTCAGACACTGCTTCACAGCCACAGTGAACAGTTGTCTCTTCGGCATCTACATGGAGAGCATCCGACTAAAACATGAAAGCGTGGTAGAAACACAGAGACCATCGTGAAGTGGACAGCACTGAGACTCGTGTGAGAGGGTCTTACCACTAACATCTCACTGTAAAGCACATACTCATGGACGACAGGGAGCAAGGCCTCTGACAGGCCGGACATCCGCTTCTCGGTGGCCTTACAGCACTCTTCAATGCAGYTGGCGATACCCTTCAACGTATCAACCAGGTCTTCTTCTGAGGCTGACCACAGAATATGAATAGGGCCGTATTCTTTCATCTCATCAAAATAGTCTAAAAAAAAAGTGTCTTTGTCAGTTTACATTTTTCAAAGATTTACTTTTTATTTGTCTTCATTTGGTTGGCTATGTGAGTGTATGCTTCGTGTTCAGGTACCCACAGGGAGCAGAAAGGGGTGCTGGGACCCTTGAAGCTAGATTTGCTGGCTACTATGAGTCCACATCCTCTGGTAGACCAGCAAAAACTCTCAACCGATGAGCCATCTCTTCGGCTTCTATAAAAAGTTTTTGAAAATTCCCATATCACACAGAGAATGAAAGGACTTTGTCTCACTCTCTACATGTTCTGACACTTGGATATAAGCAAAGCCTTATATTATCCATCATTAACTAACCGGCCTTGGCAGATTGTGCAAGTCAGTTTTTGAAGTGCTAAGTATAATCAAAACCAGATTCTTTTCTAATATCCTAGCTTGGAAAATTATATTATACAACCTTCATAGCTGTTATAAAATTCCACCTATCATGTAATTATATATACATATTGTATCTAAGTATGCASAGCCAAGGTTCTAAACAAAATGTGTCTTTCTTCTGTTCTTTTAACTATACAAACTCGTCAACAGTAATTACTACCCACTAACCTAAGCAAAACTATAGGCTTTCTTCCATTACTCTCCAGGAATCACCACACACACAATATCTTCTAGAGTTCACCTTTTTCTACCCAGTACAATTCACTGAAATGTATCCTGCCATTCAAAGCTACAACTAGCACAAATTTTTCGAATGATCAAATAAACTCAAGAAGTTAAGATTATCTCATGAAGATAAAATTTATTCCAAGTTCTTAACTTCACTACTCAGAGTCTGGGTTCATCTCTACTGAAGATTAATGACCCCCGAAACAGGAAACAAAATTTTCAACAGTTCTGTTCTCAGTATGTGTGTACACTGATGGTACTCATTAGACAGCTAACTAATTTCTACTATAGAGTCTTCTTAAAATTACCCAGTTTCAAACCACACCTACACATCAACATTTAGTAAGTTCCCCAAGAATTCAGCTAGTAATATATGTATCAAGTATACTGTGAGGTTTGGGGCAGGTTCAGCTGTAATCTCTTCTTTATTCCATAGCACAGAGAAACAACACAATAATAAATAGGGAATCAGAAAAGAAAACCAAGTCTTTTTTTTTTAACATGCAGAATAAAAACGATCAAAAGTGAGAGCGCTAGTAACCGCTCTCAAACTAGTTTCCTGAAATGGATCTGAGAATACCCTGCCCAGGTTAAGTTTCAGAATTCCTAACGGAATCTCCAATATGTCAAGTAGAATCTTGTCCCCAGCTCTGTTACGTGTGCTTCACACCTTTTCTTCTTTTTTAAATTACTGTTGCTCATCCATTATAGTTTAATCATGGTTTCCCCTCCCCCAATTTTTCCTATACCCTCCCGATCTTATATAATGAGAACTCTCCAAGTTTGGGTCAGATGCATTCACTTTAAAAACAAGAGCTCAGGTTTAGCAAGTCTGCAAGAATTGAACTTCTTTCACAAAGACTGAAGCCATTAAAGTTCTCCGTGACAGTAAATTTAAAGCTTATGGACATCTCTGGGGCCAGCAGTTTCCAGAGCATGCCACAAGTTGTTGTCCAGCCCGACTGTGCACAAGGAATCTGCTTCACAGACCTGGAGTCACAGAAACGACTTAACTAATTCGCTTCCTGAGAATAAGAAAAACAGTAAGGCAGGGGTGGTGGTGCACACTTGACAGCCCAGCAGGTGGGAGGCTGGGCAGAGTCCATATGAGACCCTGTGCACAGAGAAAAAAGGGGGAGCACAGGAAATATAAAGGAAAGCAAAAAAGAGAAGGAAAGGAAGACAGRCAGACAGAAATAGAGAAAGAAAATGACAACTGTAAGGAGAATCAAACCCAATCATTAAACTGCATTCAGACACTACAAAGCAAAGACTGTATTGCATTTAGGAAAACAATTCTGTACGTTTAGCAAAATAAAACATGTCTGTTTTTTTCTGTTATATTTAAATTATTTTTATATTGTTACTTCTCTGTATGTTTATGTATGTATATATATGTATGCATGCATGCATGTATGTAAGTGTGCTCATCCATGTGTCTGCATATGGAGGTGAGTGGTGTATTGTCTATGGCTTTTCATCTCTTATATTCAGGCATGTGAATCTAGGGCTTCCCTATTTTTGGTATAGGCTGACTGKCCAGTGAGCCTCTGAGATCTCCCCTCTGCTGCTCAGCTGTGGGGTTACAGATGAATGCCTTTGCACCCAGAATTGACATGATTGCTGAAGATTCATACTTAGTTTCTCATGACTCCACAGCATGGACTTTAACCACTTAGCCTTCTCCTATTTCCAATTCTCCCTCCCACCCCTTTATATACATTTATGTATTTATTTGGGGAGGGGCGGAGCACATACACCACAGTTTGCATGTGGCAGTCAGAGGACACCCTCAAGGAGTTAACCTCTCTTTCTAACATGCCTGCTACCTACATAGTATACTCTAGAAATAAAATCTCCAGTTTAATGATGGATATAGACAAGTTACAAATTCACAAGTAAGGTGTCAGCAGAGTGACACCTTCTGCTTGTAAAACGGCTCTTCAGTACCAACATATATTAAAAACATGTTTGCTGGTTCTCCCAACTCTCTGTAATTAAAATGAGAAAATAAATATCATTAAGCAACTGGAGTAGAATCATTAAAGACTAAAGATTAGCATGGTTTTTAAAAGGCAGATAATTGGAAAGGCCACTATTTTTCCAAAATGTAAATCTTTATGGCCTAACACATCTTTCTCCTCAGTACCAGCAAAATACCGAAATTCAGTTCCTGAAATGCCATTTTTCCATTCTTTGAGAGACGGTCCACGTTGAATGTTTGACACCAACTTCATAAAATTGAAAATCTCAAGCTCAGGGCTGGCACTGCCGTCGGGTCATGATCTACACGAGGAAGCGAGAACAGCTAGGGAGCCACAAAAGCATCATTACTAAGGAAATGTGTGTGCATACAGGAGAAGGGTGTGTATGTGTGCACGGGTGTGTACGTGTCTCTCTGTGTGAGCGGGTGCTCACGCATGTGCAGAAGTGGGGCGGGGTCAGAAGACAACCTTGGGTGTTCTCTCCCTCGGGAGCTGCCCACTTGGTTTTAGGAGAAGGATCCTTCAGTGTGACATTAGGCTCAGTGATTCAAACAGACTTGTTGAACAAGGAACCCTGGAGGGCCGTCTACCTCTGTGACCCCAGCACTGGACATCCATCCACCTGCCACAATACACAGGTTTCTATATGGGTGCCAGAGATCCGACTCAAGTCGGCATACCGGAGAGGAGGCAGTCCAAGCACATTACTGCCGAGCCAACTCCTCAGTTCCTCAAAATTTCTCAATGGATGTCAGGGTCTGAGGCATTGTTTGTAAGTAAAACCCTAAAAAAGGTCTCACCACACCACACCACCGCAGCCCAAGTGTAGATGGGGAAGAGGCTGGGTATCTGTGTGCTCAGTCTTTAATGACATACCCTTTTCTTCCTTGTAAATCCTCTGAGATATTTTATCTAGTAAGTTTATTTTCTGGCTGAAGGCTTCAATGAAGTTATTCATTTCCATGAACTCATCTGGCCGGTTCTTCACTCCCCGCATGGAAGACGCCACTGCTCGGACTGTCTGCCCCATCCTGCTCAGCAAGCCAGGGCCTTGCTTCTTATAGGAAGAGAGTTCCTAGAAGCAGAAAGTGYGATGAGTACAGGGAGYTGATCAGCAGCACTCCCAGCTGCAGTGAAGCAAAGACAGCGACAATGACAACAAACTTCCTGGTGTGTCTTTTAAAGCATTCGCTTTTAAAGCCTGTGATTTTATTTTTTGGGGGAGGGGTATCATTCCCCTACACTTCATTCTACTGGATAATGTTCCATTTCAAACATGCTCTTTTAAACATGTGGACAGTGCTCCCTCAGAGTATAAGTCTTCAAAACAAAACAAAGGGATCAGTGATTAAGAAGACGTGATAAGCAATCTATATCTTTTACATTTATATTTTATGCGTGCGTGTGCATATTTGCCTGTATGTATATATGCATAGCACACACACAGAGGACAGATGCAGTGCCCTCAGAGGCCAAAAGAAGGTGTTAGGTCCCATAGTTGTGAACTGAACTCAGTTCATCTGAAAGAGCATCAAGTGCTCTTAACCACTGAGTCATCTCTCCAGTCCCTCATCTACATTTTAGAAAAGAGATTCCATACACAAATGATCCAGAGAAGATTTCTTAGGACCCACATCACTACTGACAAGAGTAGAAACCTTAATTAATTCTTCAAGTATACTAGGTGACATTTATTGAGAGCTTGATGTGTTCCTGTAACTATACGCACAGCTGACCATAAACCCACAATAGCTTCTATTTCCCTTACTTTACAAAGGAAAATAGGGGGACCGGTAGGGTGAATAACTTTAACAAGGTCCTTGAGCAATTAAGCAACAGGAGGAGTTGGGCGGGAGGATCCCAGAAAGTTCATTCCAGWGGTTCCATTGCTGCACAGGACACACTCTGCTTCCATCATGTTCTCGTTCTAGTTTATAACCAGGCTCTCTGAGCACAGCTCTTGAGCCAACTGGAGTGGGTAAACTGGGACACCACCTCCACTGGCTGACTGGCTGCAGAGAAAGCTCTTTAATAAGACATGTACTTAGTTATTTCAGAGGTAACAATGGGAGAGACGGCTACAGATTGGGGGAAAAAAACAAACTAGATATACAGCCATGAAAATCATCCCTTGAGAAATAGAGTGTGCTTAAGCAAACAAAAAATGCAAATCAGAGGGCACTAGGTGCTGAGGGGGACCATGGCATTTGTGAAAACACAGGCTTGTCTGGGATGAAATAAAAGAGAGCAAAACATAGGAAAGAGATACATAATCTGTGAATAAAAATAATTCCTGATTTGCAGACTTATAGGCAATATATCATTTACCCAAACATGGAATAAGATATTGTCTGTCTTCCCATAGGTTTTCTTGCCAAAATGTTTTATGAAAACACATTTGTGACCAAAGAGTGACCCTCTCTGAGCAGACAAGCCATCTATCCAGGAGCACCCCTGACTCCCCTCAGAAAGCACACCTCATTGCTAGCAGTACAAAGCAGAGCTGTCAAGCTGTTGTTGCAGTCTCTGATTTAACATGTTCTGAGTGTAATGCATACACTATCCTCTGGGGATGAGCTTCTAATGTTATAGATCAATGGTTTTCAACCTCTCCAATGCGGCAACCCTTTAATACACAGTTCCTCATGGTGTAGTAACCCCTCCAGCTATCAAATTATTTTTGTTGCTACTGTATATCTGTAATTTTATTATTATTATAAACAATAATGTAAATATCTGATATGCTGGCTATATGATATGTGACTCCTGTGAAAGGGTCATTCCATGAGCCCTTTAGGTCTTTTGACCTTCACTTATGTGCTCGGGCATGAATGTGTTGACAAAAGAATGGGCATACACAAATGGGCATACGCACTCATGTACCACACACACACACACACACACACACAAACACACATAAACGTCACACACAGAACAAAATATTCATGCTTGACCAATGTTGATTACATATGCAAACAGTATTCCTCATTAAATRAAAGTTAACAGAAATAAGAACACGTGTATGTGAAGAAGACAACAGATTTCTATCTTGTTTATTGATGATCAACATGTTGATTGGCACACCAGGGTTATACCTAAAATGTTTTCTAATATTTCTCCAATATTTTCTAAAGCAATTCACTAGATCATTTCAAGGACACCATCGCCTAATTTGTAATGGCGAGAAGAGGGGACATGCAGCTGCTGCATACACGGTACTAAAGGGCCTTGTGAATATAAAATAGAACCATTTACCCAGGCTTGTGCAGTGAGGAAAACCTTGAAATCCTCATTAAACGTTAAAGTTGGATGGTCAGCGATCCTGTTCAGAAACTTGTGCAGTGCCTTCCTGCGGGTCTCAATGAAGTCATCGTTGAAACGTTCCACCATGCCTTTCACGATAAACTTCTCTGGCAATGGCTGAGACCAAAAACAAAAACAACAACTATGTGAGAAYGCGTGTCCATGGTAGCAATGAAGGCTTGGGGATGAACTGAGAGACAGAGACAGATATGGGAAGTGAGGGAACAGAGGTTGCAGAGGAGTGCTAGGGAAAGCCAGAGCTAAGTATGTATGCAAATGCTCTTAGGAACCCTGTTGYTCTCTGCATYGATTTAAAAATAAAATGAAATATTTATTTAAAACATCTATCTGAAGGCCAATGAGACGGCCCAGCACATAACGGCACACACTGTCAAATCTGACAACCTGAGTGTGATCTCCAGAATGCACAGGGTGGAAGGAAAAAGATGAATCTTACAAGTTGCGCTCTGACCTGCATATAGGCTCACACACAGATCATGATTAAAGTAAAGCAAAACAAAAACAACCAAAAAAAAAAAAAACCCCCATAATCTTGCATATAACATGGCATACCAGGTTGCAAAGAATTCTGAAGACCAGTTGAACACCTCATCATTTATTATAAAAATAAGTTTGAAAAAATCCATATTACAGGCTGGGAATATGACTCACCAAGGAAAGAACACTCCTGTAGATTGGGCTGATGACCTGAGCTCAATCTCTGGGGACACACATGATGGAAGGAGAATTCCCCCCTCCCTSCAGTAGTCTGAGACCTCTCTCTATATGACAGCATCCCTGGGCTATCCCCACAATAAATAAATAAGTATAATATATTTAAAAACATAAAGCTAGTCAGGAAGGATGAAGTATCATTTCATGTTATTATAATAGTTAAAAAAGCTATAGTAAAAATCAAAAAGTTTGGAAATAAATGCTCCTAAGATAAATAAAATTTAGTGGATTTAAAGGTATTATGTTTAGTATTATGTTTTAGACACTCTAAAAATACTCAAGAAAACACAGTGGCTATATTCTAAACAACAAGAACCCAAAACCCTTATAAACTCACGGGAATAATGAGAGTGGGGTGTGCTTCTTCGAGTTTACCCTTCAACCAAAGGAAATCTTGATAACGTCGCCGGACTTCAAATTCACTGGAATCAAACTCTCCACGAGATGTCTGAGAGRRGCAGAGAAACATAACAGYCCGTACAGTATAAGACAGAAGACATTTGCTTAATTCTATTTTAGATATTATGAAAAAAAATAGGTCCCTTGGAAAACTTGAATCTTAATTATTCAGTGTTTGTCAGCCTGTATTTTCTTTTTCCAGTCATCTATTCATGCACCAGATGAAATTAAGCGAACTTTCCGGTTTTTCCACAAAGAAAGCAAACACCATGCTTAAATCTGAAGTCGAAACTGAAAAATCTGTCTTCCAACAGCCATCTGGCTCCCGCGGGCTTCTGACTACTATTACACTGGCGTGGCTTTCTCGCTTAGAAAGTGTGCTCTGAATGTGGGTTTCAAACATGATTCTTTTCTTGACATGATTAGAATTCAGAATTTGAGGAAAGATCTATTTTTAAAATCTGGAAAATAACCTGAATACGCCCGAGAATACTGTTTTCTTGGAAGGTGTTCAAGTGAACTGCTTTCTCTAAAATCTGCTGTTGGTATGTAAAAATTCTATCATTTTTTTCAGAGTGACTTTGCCACTTTTTCCAAAAGAATATAATTAATGGATATTTAATGTGAAAAGATTTTTTTCCGTTATTTCTCAAGGGAGGTTTTTTTTTTTTTTTTTTTTTTTTTTTTTTTTTTTTTTTTTTTTTTGAGCTCCATGCTTAAACTCCTTAAATTCCTAAAATTTTAGCAAATATATTAAATCCTCTCTTCCTACTATACCAAAAATCTGTGCCAACTCATGTGGCAAGGACATGGGTTCAATATCAACCTCACAGCTACTGTTTAAACCTCAGGCTAAAATAAAGTAGCACTTTTCTAGTTCATACTTAGCATCTCATGAGAAAATACTTATACTGATGCCCTACTTAGCTGAATTTTTGCATACTAAAAATTATATACTATAATATTTAGGTTGAGATTTTCCTGCAGGAGTAAAGATGGAATAAAATAAAAAATATTGCAAACGTATGTCCCATCATAGCAAATAACAACTATGTACATGGGTGAACCACTTGAAAATTAAGCAGTTTATGTCACAGGGTACAGTTTGAATGGTTCATAAATTATTAAGATTGTGGAAATACAGCATCCTTCAGAGTTGATATTTACAGTATTGTGCAGTATATCTTAGTAAACGTTCTCTTTGCAGTTGGAAAAGGTGGGAACACATCAGATGCAGCAGCCTAGGAGACTAAATGTTCACAAAACACTTCAAAAGTGGAGTTATTTTACAAAATGATGCAGGATATGGAAACAGTCAGAACAGAAAATCTACATCCAGTAAAAACATGTTTAACAACATATATGCACACTGACTGATATGTGGATGTATGTATGCATACACATCATGCTTGCATATACACTCACAAATCATCAATTCATCACTCTCTAGNAACATGGCATACCAGGTTGCAAAGAATTCTGAAGACCAGTTGAACACCTCATCATTTATTATAAAAATAAGTTTGAAAAAATCCATATTACAGGCTGGGAATATGACTCACCAAGGAAAGAACACTCCTGTAGATTGGGCTGATGACCTGAGCTCAATCTCTGGGGACACACATGATGGAAGGAGAATTCCCCCCTCCCTGCAGTAGTCTGAGACCTCTSTCTATATGACAGCATCCCTGGGCTATCCCCACAATAAATAAATAAGTATAATATATTTAAAAACATAAAGCTAGTCAGGAAGGATGAAGTATCATTTCATGTTATTATAATAGTTAAAAAAGCTATAGTAAAAATCAAAAAGTTTGGAAATAAATGCTCCTAAGATAAATAAAATTTAGTGGATTTAAAGGTATTATGTTTAGTATTATGTTTTAGACACTCTAAAAATACTCAAGAAAACACAGTGGCTATATTCTAAACAACAAGAACCCAAAACCCTTATAAACTCACGGGAATAATGAGAGTGGGGTGTGCTTCTTCGAGTTTACCCTTCAACCAAAGGAAATCTTGATAACGTCGCCGGACTTCAAATTCACTGGAATCAAACTCTCCACGAGATGTCTGAGAGRRGCAGAGAAACATAACAGYCCGTACAGTATAAGACAGAAGACATTTGCTTAATTCTATTTTAGATATTATGAAAAAAAATAGGTCCCTTGGAAAACTTGAATCTTAATTATTCAGTGTTTGTCAGCCTGTATTTTCTTTTTCCAGTCATCTATTCATGCACCAGATGAAATTAAGCGAACTTTCCGGTTTTTCCACAAAGAAAGCAAACACCATGCTTAAATCTGAAGTCGAAACTGAAAAATCTGTCTTCCAACAGCCATCTGGCTCCCGCGGGCTTCTGACTACTATTACACTGGCGTGGCTTTCTCGCTTAGAAAGTGTGCTCTGAATGTGGGTTTCAAACATGATTCTTTTCTTGACATGATTAGAATTCAGAATTTGAGGAAAGATCTATTTTTAAAATCTGGAAAATAACCTGAATACGCCCGAGAATACTGTTTTCTTGGAAGGTGTTCAAGTGAACTGCTTTCTCTAAAATCTGCTGTTGGTATGTAAAAATTCTATCATTTTTTTCAGAGTGACTTTGCCACTTTTTCCAAAAGAATATAATTAATGGATATTTAATGTGAAAAGATTTTTTTCCGTTATTTCTCAAGGGAGGTTTTTTTTTTTTTTTTTTTTTTTTTTTTTTTTTTTTTTTTTTTTTTGAGCTCCATGCTTAAACTCCTTAAATTCCTAAAATTTTAGCAAATATATTAAATCCTCTCTTCCTACTATACCAAAAATCTGTGCCAACTCATGTGGCAAGGACATGGGTTCAATATCAACCTCACAGCTACTGTTTAAACCTCAGGCTAAAATAAAGTAGCACTTTTCTAGTTCATACTTAGCATCTCATGAGAAAATACTTATACTGATGCCCTACTTAGCTGAATTTTTGCATACTAAAAATTATATACTATAATATTTAGGTTGAGATTTTCCTGCAGGAGTAAAGATGGAATAAAATAAAAAATATTGCAAACGTATGTCCCATCATAGCAAATAACAACTATGTACATGGGTGAACCACTTGAAAATTAAGCAGTTTATGTCACAGGGTACAGTTTGAATGGTTCATAAATTATTAAGATTGTGGAAATACAGCATCCTTCAGAGTTGATATTTACAGTATTGTGCAGTATATCTTAGTAAACGTTCTCTTTGCAGTTGGAAAAGGTGGGAACACATCAGATGCAGCAGCCTAGGAGACTAAATGTTCACAAAACACTTCAAAAGTGGAGTTATTTTACAAAATGATGCAGGATATGGAAACAGTCAGAACAGAAAATCTACATCCAGTAAAAACATGTTTAASAACATATATGCACACTGACTGATATGTGGATGTATGTATGCATACACATCATGCTTGCATATACACTCACAAATCATCAATTCATCACTCTCTAGYAGACCGAGCACCAGGCACAACAAACAGGTTCATGAGCCACTTCCAAAKCAATAAACTGGTGTGACCATTAAGACCAATGAAACCATTCAAGCAATGGCTGGGGAGAATGTGATTCAGCTGTATATATTCTCAGCCACTCCCAAGTTTTTAGTAAACACAAAGCAATCTGTTAAAAATTCCACCGTAAAGGTGCCAAGCCGTATCAAAGAATCAGTTAATTCTGCCMTCTTTACTCTGTCACTGGCTTAAAGGAATTTTATGGCATATTACAACAATGGAAGAAAATAGAAAATGAGTTYAATTCTAAGTAGAATATCCTTTCTTTCTACTTCAGGACTCCCCCTGCGCTGGATACAAATGGCAAAGCAGATATAGTCATCTGAGCTTAGAGGATGACTAATTCCCCTACAGTAGGCGTTAGAATCACCATCCCTCCTAGAGCTGGCATATTTGGTCACTCAGAGCCGTAAGATGAACTGGATTTGATGACAGATCCCAACAGAAAGAACAGGTGTTCTAAAGAGTGTGCTTCATTCTTTAGTGAAATAATGCTTCTAACTGGAATGCAAGTATCTATGGAAGCAATGTTACAAATGCTGTTGTTCAACAAATGCTGGTATTCTAAGCTCAGATTTACAAAACTGCTTTTGAGATAAATGACACTTATAATCAATCCATCAGTGGAGGACAACAGCTACTGCCTGCATATTATCAGGCATTTGTATGCTTCATGGTGATAATATGGGAGAGAAGACCATAGTTAATCTCTTAGATTTATTTCCATAATCCCTAAGGGAAAGGAATCTCTATGTGCCCAAAGGATAGAGCAGTTTGTCCAAGCAATCACCTCAGAATGTTATGGAAGAGAAGCAGGAAGGATTTGGGGCCCAGAGGGGGATAGGAACTCCACAGGAAGACCAACAGAGTCACCTAACCTGGACCCTTGGGGCTCTCAGAGACTGAAGCAACAGCCAAAGAGCACGCGCAGGCTGGACCAAGGCCTCCCCATCATCTGTAGCAGATGTGCAGGTTAGTTTTCATGTGGGTCCTGAACAACTAGAGTGAGAGCTATCTTAAAAGCGGATGCCTATGCCTAGGATTTGTTCTTCTAGCTGAGATGCCTTGTCTGGCCTCAGTGGGAGAGATTCATCAAACCCACAGAGACTTGATGTGCCAGGGTTGAGGGATACCCAGGGGGTACGCTCTCAGAGAAGAAGAGGAGGGGTGTGTGGGGAGGGCTATGGGAGTGCTATCTGGGGGGAGGGATAATGAGCAGGATGTAAAGTAAGGTAAAAAAAAAAAAGACTGTCAGTCTCAAGAATAAAGGTCCTTTTCTCACGAAACAGATGCATTGAAGCGGGAGTCCCTTATATAGCTGGATTACTGTTAAGTGATCCCAAGCTCGGCTTATTGGTGTGGACAGGTGACTTTGTATCTATCTTTATAGACCTCAGTATGCATGAATGGCAAATTATAAAACTGAA